>CM037921.1:8081614-8349114 GCA_021346845.1 Apeltes quadracus | reverse complement strand
TTCATAAACCTTTAAAAGTTTCCATAGAAACCGTGAACATACGTCTTCATAAGCACATTTACTAGTGTGTTGTTTAGGATGATTTAAATGTACAATTGAATTGAAGAAGTGAGAAATATGGAATTATAAGTGACTAAAGAGCTTGCTCCTGCCCACAACTTAACTCTATTGGGTGACCCTTGCTCACTCAATTAATCGATGCCTTTACAGCCAGCAAGAGTTTTCTGATTTTTATTTGCTTTAAACAAAAGGATCTTTGAATTGTATGAACAAAATGTAACATTTGAAGAATTTCTTTGTTTTGGTTTTACCCAATCATGGTTGCATTCTTTGAAAAGCGGATATCTTATTTTAGAATAACTATTCTTGTTTATGGAAGCGTAAAATCAAGAAAATAAAAGTAATTAGTCACTATTGTATTATTGTATTATTTCTTTGCACTTCAGTTGGCTTTCTCGTCACAACTCTCTCTGCCTCTTTCTTCACACCTTAAAGACCCGTGTGTGTGTGTGTGTGTGTGTGTGTGTGTGTCTTTGTGAAAGTGTGTGGGCGCGTTTGATTTGTGTGCACACGTCTGATCGATTGCTAGTAAATGTGTTCAGTCAGGGAATCTGTCTGCTCCCGCGGCCAGATTGTCAGGAGCAACAACGGAGAACGGAGAGGAACCATCACCCACACACACTGTACATGTGTACACAATACAAACAAGCACACACGACCACTAACCACATAACACACACACACGCGCACACGCAGTAATTGCTTTTCTGTGTGTCTCAGGAGAATCTCCTGATGCGGATCCACTTCCACATCAGCGCGGAGAGCAGAGAGGACATCTGCACAGCCAAGCACTGCATTCCACACCAGAAGTTTGCCATGACTCTGTTCGAACAGGTGAGACGTTGCTCGGCCTCGCCGTCCCCGTAAAGAGCCGACAAATGGTTCGCTTTTGGGGGTTTTAATTTAAAAAAAAAGAAACAAACAAACATTTGTGAAATAAAGCTGTGGACGTGTTTGTGTTTGAAGTGTGTGTGTAACAGCTGTGGCGCCACGTCGGACCCCCTGCCCTTCATTCAGATGGTTCATTACATCTCCACTACGTCCCTCTGGTAAGACCAGACCCACACACACACACACACACACACACGCACACACACGCACACGCACACACACGCACACATACACTGCAGTAAATCTGGCAGCAAGCTGAGGCTGGGTGGCAGTAAAGGAAGGTACAGCGTGTTCCCTTTTTCTTCTCACGGGTCCCTGCTGAACGCTGAACTGTGTGCACAACACACACACACACACACACACACACACACACACCCGTGCGTGTTCACACATATGAAGGAGCAGGTGAGCCGGTGACTGATGTCTCTCCCGTGCTCATGTGATGTCAGCGCAGGTGAATCCAGCACAAAGGGGAGGCCTCCTCCGAGTCAATGAAACGAGGAGACGGGGGTGAAGAGGAGGTGAGGGGAGAGGGGGGAGCAGAGGGGTGATTAATCAGCTGCTTGATTCAGCAGACCCACGGGGGCCACGTAAATCCATAAGTGGAACAGTGGGACGGAAGAGGCGGACGAGGGAGAAGTGAGGGCACGCGTCGCTCCACGGGCCGTTTGGAAATGAGACGCGGCCGAGGGAGTAGCGGGGGAGATCGGGGGGTGTGCAGGTAGTTGTGGGGCGCGGCGGTGCCAGCCCTCTGTGTTTGTGCCTGATGGCACTGCCAAGCTATTTTTACCCTCGGCGGGGCCCGTTGTTTACAGGCGAGGTGGACAAACACGCAAAAGCCGAGGCGAGCAGGAGGGCAACACAAGCGTCCCGCTCAGGCACATTCCGAACAAGCGCGGGCGGACGGGACGGGTGTTTCTCGCTCGTGTGCTTCCCCCTGCATTTGCAGTGGAGAGGCCGAGCGCGAGGGAGCGAGCGTGGAGGTTGGGGTAATGGAAGGGGGGAGAGGATTTATTCCTAAAGGAATGCTGATTCATTGCGCTCACGATCAGGGCGAGGGCACACGAGGGCGATCGTCTTTAAAGGGATGAATGCAGCTCGCTATGAAAGTTATCATGCGAGTTGTAGATAAACTGTGATAATGGTTCGGTAATGTTATGGCTCCTGTAGGGCAATTAACTTTTAGTACGACCACTTTAGGAAGGTCAAAGATCATAATCCCTCGCAAGGGATTCAGAATCTCTCTCGCAGCCTTAATGACTGTTTACTCTGGAGTTATATCTTGTTCTCCTTATTATAGCATATGGGAAAAACCCTGTGGGACGGACTCAGAATGTAGTGTGTGTGTGTGTGTGTGTGTGTGTGGTTTTCTGCCAAAATCAACAGAAGGAATCAAACAATTGCCGGCAAATTAATATTTTTGTATTGCCTACAGAACCACGAAGCTCACATTTGGGCCTCACAATAGACAACAAAAGCCCCCCCCCACCCCGGGAAGAACGCACACTCACTGCGCTCGTTTGTCTGTTGTTGTGTGTGTGTGTGTGTGTGTGTGTGTGTGTGATCCAATGCTGCAGTAACCAGGCAGTGAGGATGCTGGAGTGCAGAGAGAAACCCACGCCGGACATGTTCGGAGAGCTGCTCCGCAACGCCAGCAACATGGGAGACCTGCGCAACTGCCCTGTGAGAGCACACACACACACACACACACACACACACACACACACACACACAGTAACCTCAGCGAGCTCATTCTTTTCCGAATAAGAGTGTGAGGAGTAAAAAAACAGGGGGCAATAGATACATTTTGCAGCGTAACCACTTTGTTAGTTTCATCACTCCTGGCCTGTTTTTCTTGGATCCACGCGGCTCATTTGCATTTTTTCACTTTCTGAGACCGAAGGCATTTTATTACCCCTCCTCATGACCTCCTTTACAGTTAAAAGTAATGATCAGCATTGTCTCGCAGAAGAAAGCACAAAGAACTATTTTGTTTTCCCCGTGCTCGAATGCATTGAAGAGCGATTGCAGCGAGAGTTGTACGGCGCGTTTGTCCTGCAGGTTTGTGCGTCTCGCACAAATCGCACAAACCTGCGTCTGCCCCGCGGGCAGCTCTTCACGCCTACACACACACACTCACACACACACACACACAGTGTGGGCCCCCTGTGTATCGCCCGGCGCTCCGGCGCTGATCTTTTGTGTGTTGCTCAAACAAAGTGATGCTCTTTGGACGGACGCGAGGCTGCTGGAGGAGACTGCAGGGGCCAGATTGAAGCCGGAGAAGAACGGATGTTTGCTTTGTGCCGGAGCCTCAATAGAAAAACGTTTTTGTTCTATGAAATGATGGAGGAAGATGGAGAAAGTTTCAAATCCATTAATCCATTCCAATCGTTTCATGAGTAGCAATTTACGATGAGAGAAATCTCTGCAGAACTGCTTCATATTTTATTTACCTAACCTTTTTTCCTCCAAATAGGTTTGTAATAATAATTGTGTTGGATCGCCGGCTTGTTTACGTCTCACTAACAGCTTTGGTTTCTTTACCGACGGGATGTCGGCATGATCCCAGGTGCCGTGTCACCACGGCCGACGGGCAAAACTTATCGCATACATTTTTGAAAGTTTTGCGGACGCTGGTTTTACTTCTCACCGATCCCTCCTGTCTCCTCAGCTGCCGTTCCACTGATTAAAAGCGGTGGCGCAGTACTGAGTCTCAAGAGGAAACACAAGCACAGTTTCTCCCCAAAAGTCGTTTCGCTTTGTTCCCGAGAACGCCTCAATCAGCATTCTGCGAACCTCCGGCATCCTTTGACCAGCAGCACGGTTATGTAACTCGCCCTCCTCCTGGAAAGGGCCGCATCGCCACGGCAGCGAAAGAGAAGACCCACGCGGTGCAGCACAGCCAGCGTGCGTTTTCTTTTTTTGGCTAAATGATGTTGAGAGGCGCCGCAGAGAGCCAACTCGGGGGACGTGTGTCCCCCGTCCACGTGTCCCCCGCCAACACGTGTGTCTCGGCTGCGTTCGTGTCCCCTGCTGAGAATCCAAAAGCCGACCAAAAAACAGCTTCCTGCCGTCTCTGGTGCCAGCGCCGTGTGTGTGTGTGTGTGTGTTTGGCAAAGGGTCCGCTTGCCGGGTGTTCTCAGGCTGTTTCCGAGGCCGCTCTGCCAGCGCTGCGTGCACGGTGTGTGCATGTGTGTGTGCACGTGTGTGCACGTGTGCGCTCTGCGGCGTGTCATGACTCAGAGGAAGGATTCGGAACAGGCGGTTCTAAACCCAACAGAAGGCTCGAGGGACAAATAAAACTCGGCACAGCACTTCTTCCTCTGTCGTCCTCTCTTAAACCCACCTCCCCCCCTCATCATCATCACCCTCTCTCTCTCTCTCTCTCTCTCTCTCTCTCTCTCTCTCTCTCTCTCTCTCTCTCTCTCTCCGGCCTTTTATCTCCCCCTCTCCTTCTCCCGCCGTGCAGTTTATCCCTGTGTGTGTCCGTCACTGCCAGATAAAAGGGATGTCGTCAGCGATGATAACGCGGGATGATCACACGCTCTCCCGTTTCTTTTTTTTCTCCACCTCCCTCGTCTCCCCCCCCCCACACACACACCCCGCCCCCCCAGAGTAACTGTGGGGAGGTGCTGCGCATCCGCCGGGTGCTGATGAACTCACCGGAGATCGTGTCCATCGGGCTGGTGTGGGACTCGGACCACTCCGACCTGGCGGAGGACGTCATACACAGCCTGGGGACCTGCCTGCGTCTGGGAGATGTGAGGGGAGCACACGCAACACAAAACACACACACACACACACGCTTTAAATAATATATGGCCATCAAATATGTCATCAAAAGTGTTCAAAGTGCAAAATTCTCCAATCATTAGACTGTATGGAATAGGTGGACGTAGTCACCGTTACGTCCCCGTTGGTTCCCGGGTTTGTCTGCAAAAAGGATTTATGACCTTCTGGATTTTGTATGTCATGAACGGGTAGACAAAAACCCTTTCAAAATTAAATTATTTTTTTTCTCCGCGTTTTTTCGTGGTCCAAATCTCCTACAGCATTGTCTACTCTGCCCTGTTGTTAGTGCAGACTCATCTGACCCCTACTCAGAAAGTCACACGTGTAAAATGCATGTGTGCATGTGTTTGGGATACGAAACGTGCACGCATGTACAAATAAAACCAATCTCCCTCCGGCTTCCTGTGAAAAACAAGGAATGACTCACAGGACCACCACCTGACCTCCGTTGCTCTGGTGTAGCCGCTGGGCCTCAAAGGTGTGCGACCCCCTGACTCCTCGCGTGACGACCGACCAACCGATGCATTTTCATGCTTCTGCAACACCTCCGAAGCGATATTTATGAATAATGGATAGGAGGGTTTATGCGTTAGCATGAGTGGAGTTATTTCCTCTATCTTCTGTCTCTGCCTGCTGCGGTTTGCCTCCTTTTATATCCCGCTCTTGAGAGATGAAGCCGGCTGTCAGATACGAACTGGAGGCACAATCCATCGCACTCTCTGCTTTTGTTTAGTTGTTGCAATCAGACAAAGTGAATCCATCTGCTTCCTGTATCCCTCCTCCTCTGCCACTGCGTTCCCCGTCTCTCTTTGTCCGCGCTCTGCATCTGCTTTCTCTCCTGTTTCTCTTCGCGGTTACTCTTTCATGTTGATTTCTCTGCTTGGATTTGGGTCCTTTTAGCGCTGATAGATGCAATTGATAGATTACATCATGTCATTTATTATTATATGCTGGGAACCTGCTGGATCAAATTGATCAGATATAAAGATTTGCTTTTTATTTTCTTTTTTTAATAACTAGTCTGACAAAAAATTATGTAAAGAGAATTCTGCTATCTTGGATAAAAGATGAATTGATTTAAATAAGTCATTAAATTGGGTGGAAGTAAATTAGAGTAAAAACCACGACTGCGATTAATTGAATAAAGTGTTTTTGACTTCTCCTTCTACTCAAGCTGTCTGCACCGGCTGCGTGCAGCTGAGCTGAAGCTCACCGTGTAACACAAAAAGGACGCGTGTAGTCAGTGATAGTTAAACACATACATACAGAAACATGTGTTCAAACCAAGACTGTGATGATTTTAAATAGCTGAAAGCGATATTATCCCAAAATCGATTAAAAAAAAAAACGATAATAATGCTATCTTTCACATTCATCTGAATTTATTGTGCATTCCGGCCCTTTTGTTTGGCAAAAGAATCCCACTCAAAATGTGTGTGCAGGAAGGTGGAGAGTGAATCTGTTGCCATAGTCACGGACAAAACGCGAGTGTTCCAATGGCACCATATCCATATATCGTATTGCGAAATCCCGGTTAATGTAATTACAGGTACTTTGTGACGCCTCTATTCCAAACCGAAGCACGTGCAGGCAGCTGCCGATAACAACAAGCTATAAAACAGCCAATAGCGGTATTTTTTTTAAAAAAAGTGTGAGTCAGTGCAACCGGGAGGTCCTTTGTGATTGGGCCTCCAGGAACCAACGCCTTCACTACTTCATCTGTGTTACTGTGTTATCCGTGCATCACATCTGCACGCGGCTGTGCAGTATGTGCTGCATACTTTGTGTGGCGGATCACTGCATGCAGCACACTGTAAAGGTGAATAAACGCCCCCCCCCCATCTCTATCTCCCTCCCCTACCTCTCTTCCCTGCATCCCCCCTCCCCTCCCTCTCCCTCTGTAGTTGTTCTACCGTGTGACAGAGGAGAGGGCTCGCCAGGCGGAGCTCTACTTGGTGGGCATGGTGTGCTACTACGGCAAGCACTACTCCACCTTCTTCTTCCAGACCAAGTTACGCAAGTGGATGTACTTCGACGACGCCCACGTCAAAGAGGTGAGACGCGGTTCGGGAGCCCCCACGCATGCTCGCGAGGCTGCGCGGCTGCTCTGTAGTGCGTCGTCCCGCTGCACCTCCACTAGCGCCTGCGGGAGCAGCAGTCGGTTCGACGCCCGTCCTCGTTTGATCGTAGTGCACGTTTTGAGTGCTGGAGCCGGCCTCACGGTTCAAACGCGAGGCGTCCCGCCGTGAGGCTGGGAAATGATGTGCATTTCGCGGCGACCGGCCCCGAAGGGAAGAGGGGTTTGTTTGTGTCAAACGTGTGATTTAAAGGAACACCGCGTGTCCTTGACACATATTCGGTATTGAGCTGATGGAAAAAGTGTGGTAACATGATATGAAGGACACACAGCAGCACATTGCGTGTTTGACCTTCTAGTTTCGGTGGCATATTTTATATCTTAACATGGATAGATGATTTCTCTTTGTGTGTGGTGTGTGTGTGTGTGCCGTCATATTTAAATTCACTTGTATCTTCGTGCGTGTGTGTGTGTGTGTGTGTTGCCCCGCTGCACCCCCAGATCGGTCCCAAGTGGAAGGACGTGGTGTCCCGCTGTATCAAAGGCCACTATCAGCCCCTGCTGCTGCTCTACGCTGACCCCCGCGGGACGCCGGTGATACTGCAGGAGAGCTCCAACCCCTGTACCAGCTCCAACCCACAGCTGGAGCTCCAGCACTGCAGCAGCAAGGCCGGTTACGACAGCGAAGACTCCGGTACGCCAAAGATGACACACTCTGCCACGAATCAGATTACTCAGTGTTTATCATCGAGTTGGGGGGTGGGGGGGAAGCGAGATTTCAGCTTTAAAGCTCTGACCTTCAACCCTCTAATCCGACTTCTGCCGCCTGCGCGTTGCAGCGGCTGAACATATTTGCCCGCCTTTTTAACCGTACACATACGGGGATGCCGCCGGATTAACAGGAAGGATTGTCTCCCTTTTCTCCCCCCCCCCCTCAGGTCGGGAGCCGTCCATATCCAGCGACACCCGCACCGACTCTTCGACGGAGAGCTCCAGCCACCGAGCCTCCCGCGGCCGATCGCTCCACCAGTCGACGGGCAGCCACCTCTCCAGCGAGTCCCAGACCACCGTGGTCTGTAACCACGACATCGCCGACCCTGGAGGTAATTCTCCATCCGGGCGCAGGGGGGGGGGGGGGGGGGGGAACAGCTGCGACTTTGGTCCTAACAAACTGTTTTGAACTGCTGCAAGTGCACAAGTAACTGCGGTGTTTTCAGAGAAAAGTACTTGACTGCGGAATTTGTCCCAGGAATAAATAAGTAAGAGCAAACGGTGGTAATGAAGTGAGTTGTTTGTGCTTCATCCCTGCAGACTGTTTAGGTTATCCGCCTCGTTGCTGGTTGTTCTCATGTTTACTTGCACTGCTGCCTACATAATTGGCCCCTGTGGGATAAAATAAAAGTGTTATTGGGTTTACTTCTTTTTTTTTTTCTTCGCCTTTCTCTCCGACGCTCAGAGTCAGCAGTGGAGGGTCCTCCCCGCCCTCCCTCTCCTCCTCTGCAGGAGTACAAGGAGACGGCCGTCTTCCTGCTTTCCTCCCGCCGGCCGCTCACCTCCTCCTCCTCCTCCTCTCGCCCCCTGTCCTCCTCGTCTTCGTCGGGAGTTGGGGGCTGTGAGGGCGGGGCTGGGGGGCCTCAGTGGGAGGATGAAAGCACCAGCAGTGAGAGCAAGTCCAGGTACTGAGACGCACGTCGTTGTGTGTTCTGTGACTATTTATCCGTGCTGAGATCAGTAAGTGAGAAGTTCTCTCCTGCACTGTGTAACATCTTCCTCCCTGGCTCTGTAGTTCCTCCGGAGGCCGCTACAGGCCAACCTGGAGGCCCAGAAGAGAGGCCCTGAACATCGACAGCATCTTCACCCAGCCGAGAGGCTCCTCTGTGGGCTACAGCACCCTGCCGGGTCCCTGCCTCCCCGCGGAGACCCAGGACAGCTTCCCCTCGGCGGGAGCCGCTCCACCCTCGGAGCCCGGGCTGCAGGAGGTGGAAGGGAGGGAGGCTGAAGAGTTGGAGGCGGGGTTTGGGCTGGTGGGACAGCCCAGGTCCCTGGGCAGCAGGGGGACAATGGGTACCCCTGCCCCTCCACCTCTGCGAGGGGTGGAGCACCAGCCACGTCTGATTCAGAGGATGGAAAGTGGCTACGAGAGCAGTGAGAGGAACAGCAGCAGCCCCGACAGGTAGGAGACTCACAAATAACAATTACTGTCTCTTCCTTCCCGTCTCTGTCCTCCACTGTCTTTCCCTCTCAGGGCTTCTCTGTCGTATTGAATTTCACTTTGTCAGCTTGAAACACAAACGTGAAAATGAACAACAGCAGACCACAGCAACAAATCAATCGATGGACCAATTTGTCAAGAGACATATGATCTGCACTCTCAACATTTCTTCCCTCTTTTTTTTTGTCTCCTTTCCTTGCTCTCTTTGTTTTGCTTCTTTTCCTCCCCAGGGAGGTGGGCCAACAGAAACGGGCGCTGATGTCAGGACCTTCGTGGCGCTCGGTGCCCAAGTCAAAGAGCAGCGGTGCCATCCTGCAGGAGCTGCCCTCGCCCAGCTGGGGCGGCGACTCCCACAGCGGTGCGTAGCGACCGCGTGCTCCCAACACCTCCTCCGCCGCGACTCTCGCTCCACCCCGAGGGATCGCTTCCATCTCTCCGCTTTTGCGTTTGCTCAGGCGGACCGGGGCGCAGCGAGCTGGACGAGCTGCAGGAGGAGGTGGCGAGGAGAGCCCGCCAGCAGGAGCAGCAGAAGCGGAGGGAGGCGGAGCGGGAGGCTGCCATGGGATTTAACCCCAAACCCAGCAAATTCATGGACCTGGACCAGCTCCAACACCAGGGTACGCTAACGGGGGAAAAGAGGGATGGAGGGGGGGGGGCAGAAAGAGACACGTGGGGGGAGAGAGGGGGGTGGGGGGTAGAAAGACGAGGCGGGAGGTTAGAACAGCTTTTAGGGTGACATTATCACCTGTTTAGTGAGGTTTAGCAGTCACAGTGACTTTCTGCGTGACCTCCTCTGCGTCCTCGTTCCCATCTGTTCGACTGCCTCTCCATCTGTCTCCCTCCGTCGGAATGTTTTAATGCTTTGGTTGGTTGTGTTTATGCCGTTTATAAGTATTTTTTTGTCAGAATAGGTGTGTGTGTGTGTGTGTTTGACATTTCCAGCTGTCAGAGTCAGAGAGCAAATCCCAGTGGGATCAGGTTTTACCAACACGACTCCTGTAGGACGTTTACTGACCATCAATGGGAGTAGGAAGCCATCCACCAGGAATAGAGTGATGCATGATGGGATGTGTAGGCTTGCTTTTGGAGTTTGGCTCTTACTAGACTGGTAGTTCATTCATTTCTACTTCAGCCCCGCTATCTGTACTAGACTGAAGTACCTCAACATAATTTATAATTTATAATTTAATTTAATATTTTGTACAGACATTTGTGGTTGAAATCCTCCCTGGTTTTTCCTGCAGTGCCTCAACAATATGATTTGTCTAAACTAATGAGGTTCCCGACCACCTCGGCTCTACTTTGTATTTGGCACTGATTCCCATGTGTTAACATTATACCTAGTAAATGTGTTTAGCATGCTGACAATAGCATTTAGCTCAAAGAACAGCTGTGCAGCTGAGTACAGATAGTCCCAGAGACGCCGGCATGGTTGCAGACTCTTACTCTTGTGTAATCTGTCTCTGGCAAGTCTCGCAACTTTGTGGATCTGCACCACTAAATACACAATCATGACTTGAGACTCGACCTGGACTTGATTCCTATGACACGACTTATTTTAGACTAATAGGGAAAAACATTACGATTCAGACACTTTAAAAGATCCGTATCTTGCAATTTGCAGACTCGTGACATGACTGTGAGATGAGCTTAATGACACCCTTAAAGACACTCTGAGACACAGGACACTCTGGTGTGGTCCACATTCCTGTATGTGTGTTTTCATGTGTGTCTTCTTAATCTGTTTGCGCAGCCAAACATTATATTTCTCCTTCCTGCCTCGTCTGAACTGCAGGTGTGCAGGTTTTCCCCTTCCAGCTCAGCACTTACTAAATCTAAGTCAGGGATTATCATGTTGTGTCCTGTCCGTCCTACTGTGTGTGCTTCAGTATGTTCAGCCTCGCGTACCGGAGACACACACACACACACACACACACACACACACACACACACACACACACGCACACACTCAACCTTGATGAAGTGAAAGGACGACTCGCGAGCGAGCAGATGGCGTCGCTATCGGTGCGATTACGTAACTGAATTTGGTTTCCCACATCCGTATCGATGGTCTAAAACCATGTGCCTCAGGGTTCTTGAGGATGTTACAGCCAACGACAACAACAGTGCTGCCGTCAACCTTCCTTTATTCCGTCTGTCCATCGAAGGTCGGTAAACTCCAGGCAGGAGGGATGATGGCTGCACTTTTATTGTCCTCTTCTGCATCTTTTTTTTTTTTTTTTTTTTACACCAAACTAACACCATTCGAAAGGTTACGTACGTAGCCTTTACTTTTTGACTGAATAACTACGGTCCATGTTGATACGTTTACCACAGAGCTGCAAGGTGGGAAGAGGCGCTGTGTGTGGGAATCATTTTCCATCCTCTCAAGTTGGTATTTTAAGGTTTTCCTTATGATGTTATCCGCAGTGTTGGTCCACACGATTGGTCAAACTAAGTGTAACGGTACTGTAGACCAAGTAGAGAAGAGTCACAAACTCAAAGGACTCACCTGCTACGGTACAGGTGAAAAACACATGCGTGTATTAAATTTATATTTAATATTTCTTGTGGATGTAACCAATATTGAAGTTCCCCAACTCTCAGATAACATTGTCACAGCGTTAAATAAAGAAAAACCATCCTCCCACTCTGCAACACCAAACAAATGGAGCCAAACACAGGTAAAAAAAAAAACCAAATACTTTTCGTCCACTTATTTTTTACATTGTTGGTTGGAACTTTCAGGTTCACATTCACAGGTTCACAGATTCAGACTTTTGACTGGATTTGGCTCCATACAAACATGTATAAATGACACAGCCGTTGACTTACAGTAGCGGAGCGTAAGCATGCCGGCCCCCTCATAACCACTCCTTCTGCTCTGCTTCTACTTTCTCTCCTCCACCCTTTGTCTCCTCCGTCTTTCATCTGTTGCCGCGTCTCCTTCCGGTGTTCTCGTTGTGGTTTTGCGTCCCCTCGCTCTCTCCTCCTCTCTGCCGCTCTGTCCTTATATCTTCCTGTCTTTCTCTTTTTTTTATCTCCCACTCCGTGGTTAACATCCTCAGCTGTGCTCAGACCCCTGCATGAGGCTAACGCTCATAGCGGATTGGTTGTAGCCGCGTGCATGAGGAGCACTGGGGGCCCAATCAAACGCAGGCAGGAACAGGAAGTGGAACGGGAGACAGGAAGCACCCGCCCACAGGGGCCTCGCAGGTACCACCACGACTGTCCCCCCTCCCACCCCCCCTTATGTGTCCGCAGCGGTGCCTGTCCCAAAACCTCCTCAGCCCCCCCCCCCCCACTCCCCTCCTCCATCCCTCCCTCACTCGGTGTGTGTCCTCGGCCGGGACGCCCCTGTGTGTGTGTCCTCCGGGTGCCGGCTGTCTATGAAACACCTCAACACCCTCATGTGTGTGTCTTCAGCTCGTGGCTGCCCAGAATCCCAGCGCGAGCGCTGCACTCCTCCCCCGCCGTGTGTCTCGATGTGTGTGCGCGCCCTTCTCAAAAGCACATTTGACTGTGCAACTTCTTTTTATGCCCTCTGTGTTTGTGTGTTTTGTTGCAGTGCAGCAAAAAAAAAAAAAAAAAAAGCCCTGCTTTGTGTAGCCAGCGAGAATGAGAGGCGGGAGGCGCAGATGCTCTCCGCCTTTTTCCTGCGCTTTGCTGCTTCTGCTGCCGAGGCTTCCCTCTGCTTTTTTTTTTTGTGTTCCCGCCGGTCCCCCCCCTCCTCACCCCTCCTCACCCCAGGCCCCCCCCCCTGCACGCTGTGAAGCTGCAGTCCGTCACTGCGCCTGCTCCCGTGCGACTGTAGTCACAGATCCAATGCTGCGGTTCTTTCGCTCTTTCCTGCTGTGTGAGTGTGTGTGTGTGTGTGTGTGTGTGTGTGTGTGTGTGTGTGTGTGTGTGTGTGTGTGTGTGTGATAGAGGGCCCAGTCGGCCTCCTCGCGCGTTAGCGTGCAGCGGAAAGTGCTTATCCAGAAGATAATATTATAGAATAAATAACATGTCATTGAGTTAATTAATAGCAATTAGAGTTGTGGAGCCCAAGCGTACCATGGATTTAATTATTATTTATCTATATTATTATGCTTTGGACTGTTGGTCAGACAAAACAAGCTATTTCAGCTTGTCCTGTTGAGTTAATGTTGTGTTATTGTCGTGTCATTAGAAGTCATATTAAACTGCAGCGAAATTCGCAAGACATCGATTGATTGTAAATCCAGCAGCAGGAGGGTGGGCAGAAGGAGGAGATATAAGCTCGGCGCCGGGCTTCTTTTATTACCTTCCTCCTCTCCTCTATTGATCAACACAAGCTTCAGATTTATAGCTTGCTGTTGCAAAGCCTGCTGGGTAATTACTGAGGCTGAAAAGAGGCGAGAGAGTTCAGTGCGGGGGGGATGGGGGCTGACGCTCACGCAGACACACGCATCTACACACTTGCTCTTTACACGTACAAACACACACACGTTTACTCTACACACCCACGCACACACACACACACACACACACACACACACTGATAGAGTACCGAATAACTGCAGAGAGGAAACCACTAATGTCCAACATGGATCATGTCCTCCACATATCAACGCATGTAAATCAATAACCTAATATAGCGGCCCGCCGAGAGCGAATCCCTGCAGCCTGTCGAGGCCACGTTTATTCTCCGAGTGGATCTGGTGCATAGTGGCTGCTAATGAGTCTTCGGCTGCTCGGGGGCGCGTGGGTGTGCTGTAGGGTTCGGCCAGCGGAGTCGAGCGCGTGCCTTGCTCATGGACAGCATGGCTTTGAGATCCCACACGTGTGTGTGTGTGTGTGTGTGTGTGTGTTTCTGCTTGTTTATCCTGCTGTGCCGTGGTGACCTTCCCGCTATGCAGTAACTCACCTGACGTCAGAGCAGCTCTGTTTTGTTTGTTGGGGGGGGGGGGGGGGGGAGTGTGCGTGCTGATAGCTCACTGACACCCTCCTTCTCTTGCATCCTCCAGTGAGCAGCCTGGCCCGGTCCAAGTACTGCTGACGCCCAATCAGGAGGAGGAAGAGGACCAGGCAGCAGCCAACGAGGACGCTGCTCTGGGCCCGGACCCGCCCCCTCCACCCTATCGACCTGCTCCCCCTCGACTCCCGCTCACCCTCAGCATCCCTCACCCTTGTGCCCCTGCCCGCCAAGGGGTGGAGGAGGAGGGCGGGCTGGTGGGGAGGAGGGGGGAGCGAGGCCAGGACGGCAGTGAGGGGTCGGGGGTGAGGCTGTGCGAGCTGCTGCAGGCCGGGGGGGTGAGGGTCAGACCCCTGGGGAAGCACTTAGCCATCTCTCTGCCCTCGCTTCCTCTGCGTCTCTGGGATACACACGCCGCACACGGCGCGCACTCCGCACACCTTGAACCCCCGCGCACACACCCTCTCTCTCCGCCCTCCCCTCCTCCCCCCTCTTCCCCGCTGCAAGCCTCCGGGCAGAGGAAACCTCTCACGCCTCTCTGGCAGCCCCCCCAGGCCCGTTCCGCCGGCAACGCCGCGCCGCCATCGCCGCGGCACCAGGCGGCGGCCGCCGCCGCCGCCAGCGGCACGCGTCATTGGTCCTCCTGGAGTCTGGACCGCCCCGACGCCGTGGTGACGCCGTATGACACGCCCCCCGACCGATGCGTCCCCATCAGGCCGCACACTTCCAGTCAGCACTGCAGCCACGGGTGCCAGTCCTCTCCAGGGCGCTGCAGCTCCCAGCATGCCGCGGGGCGAGAGGGCGATCCCTGCTGTGACTGCGAAGAGGCCGAGCTGTCTGAGCTTGACTCCCTTTACCAGGCCAGTCTGCTGGCTGGAAAGACAGGTACACTCATACTCATTAATGAAAGCAATTTTTCAGAAATTGTTGATGGGGAATGTCTCGCTGTTGAGTAAAACAAAGATATTCTGAAATGGAATAAAAAATCAGGTCTGTAATTAAAAACTGCTTTGTCCCGGTCCCACTCTTCTCTGCATGCGCTGTGCAGGTTTTTAGTGTGTTCATGATCTAAAGGTGAGAGAATTATACATTAAAAATGGATGAGCTGCTCATTGATGCAAAAAAAGTCCTGCAAAATATGTAATTAACACGTTTCCAAACAGGAATATTACACTATAATATTAATAAATTGATCTGGAGACTCGCTGAGACGGTTTTATGAACGTGTTAGAGAAAATCCTTTGGATGTTTATGTTTTGACCACAAGCCCTCCGTGTGTGTGTGCGTGTGTGTGTGTGTGTGTGTGTGTGTGTGTGTGTGTGTGTGTTTTTAGGCTGCAGCCCATCAGAGAGGCTCATATCCAGGGTGGTGTACCAGGCTCGCTCCAGGACCCCCAACGCAGACATGGAAAGGAGTGTGTACGGGGCGGACTGCACCCCCACCTACCTCAACAAGGTAAGCGTCTCTTCAAACAGAACACCCCCCCCCCCCACCCATCTCCCACTCCCCTTTGCATCTGTTGTCTCCGTCCTCCCGACGCCTGATGGACATTTTTCTCGCCCTTCAGCCGCCGATGGTGCGGGATCCGCGCTGCGGGGCGGAGCCTGACGACGCGGGAAACCCGAGGCGGATGGGACGCAGTCTGAGCGGCACGGTGGTGACCTCGCGCCGCGGCCGCCTGACTGCCACGCGAAGCTTCGTGAGTGTGGCTTCCTGCGCTCTGCCGCCCCCCTGTGGTCGGGGCCCCTGAAACTGCACCTGCACGACGGCGGTGGCGGCGCTCTACCCCCGCGCGCTCTTCTGCCCCGCCGCGCGTCTCGTTTGTCCCTTTTTCTTTGTGCCGCTTTTTCCGAATTCCAACCCGTCCTCGTCTCTCTGCTTCTCCTCCTTCTCTTTCTCTCTCAAAGGTGAAGCAGGCAGACGTCAGTGCCTCTCCTTGCTTACTCCCTCTCTTCTGAGTCCCTGTTGCTATTGCACCACTGTCATCTCCTCCATCCTCCTCATCACCAACACCTCCTCATCACCACCTCCCTCCACCGCTTCACAGGTAAACACTGCGCTGGGCACGTATTCACATTTAAATCAGGTTACAATGGCCAAGCAACATATATTTCATCCGCATGTTATTATTTCTTTGGTGAATATTTTCATTTCTGTGAAGGTTCAGCTACATCCTGGGAATGTGCATTCATTTAATAACTGTGAAAATGCGAAAGAAAACACCTAGCTTCCATAAAAAACAAAAATAATAAATGATGTATCTATAGGCTTATTCTTTAGGATTACAGCTGTGAACAACAACGCCCTTCTTCAGAAACACAGTAAAACTGCAGACCTGTCTGTTTTGTTGGAGTCAATTAAGGTCTTTTTTTAGATCCTCTTTATACTCCGAGGAATCTGCCGTTTTTCTACGCTTCTACAAATCACATTTTTATTGATTATTGGGTAGAAAAGGTTGACTCTATTTCATCCAGTAGAACTTGTTCACTACTCTGCAAACCTACATTTTTTTACTGTCTATGAAGTCAACTTACGGTTGAATTTTAGCCAAATTTCAAAAATTGTAGAGATAAATCCGATTGATTAATCCAACTGTATAGGAGCATCCATAAAAAAGCTGTTTACTCAATTAGTGTATTGGTCGGATGAAGGGTTCATATTGTGGGTGTTGTTTATTGTAGTGAACTTCCAGTGGAGCGTCCAGCAAAGAGCACGTCACATGTTGTCGTCTGGAAGTCTCCGTCTCGGTCCGACCTGCTGTCCCCCGTCTCGTCCTTGTCCCAGGAGCTGTCGGGCGGCGCGGGGAGTTTCTGGCTGTGTCTCACGGGCGTCAAGCTGTCCTCTGACCAGGGTCCCACTCTGCTCCGCTGACGTCTCCTCCTGGACGGGGCCCGGCCTTCACGAGGAATCCGAGCGCCGCTCCTGTCCCGCGAACAACATGCACACGCGAACACATGCACGCACGCACACACACACACACACACACACACCCACACACACATGCACCTCTGCACCGAGGTGGAGCCTCCCGCGGCGCCTGCAGCACCCCCGCTTTAGCCTCTCCCTGCCTTCCCCCCCTCCCTCTTTGACCTACTACTCTGTCTATGCAGTCACTCTGACCCCCCCCGCTCCCCCTCCCTCCCCCTCACTTCCCGGGTGACCCTCAGCTCTTACCAAGTAGCCACGCCTCTTCCTCTTCCCTCACGGGCGTCTCCCGTTGGACGCACACGGAGCAGAACCGCGTCGGTTTCAGACGGACGGGCGTGTGTCTTCTCTTTGTTTCTCTTGTGTTTCCTTCTTCCTGTGTGCGCGCACAGGAGACACCGAACTCACTACTAACTACAAGTCGTGTACAGAAACACTCATGTATGAAACCTGTATGTTCATTAATAAGACCTTATGGAATGTTGATAATGATAATTAACAAATATTGATTAACTTAAAGTGGTATGTCCTCATATCTGCATTTCAAATAGGAGTGGAGTGCACTTCACAAGTGTCTAGCTGGAGTCCCCAGCCCCGCCCCCCCCCCCCCACGTGCCCCGCCCCTCCGCAAACCGCTCGCCGACCTAATGACAGCTCTCCCGTTTCTACCGGGAGAATAAACAGAAAAGCGCTTCCTTTTCCTCTGATTCCTTCCTTGTCCTGTTCTTTCTTTCCCTCTCTCCCTCCCTCTCTCTGTCTCTCTCTCTCCTCTCGCGCTTTCTTTCTTCCAAAAAATGAAGCGGTAGCATCAGAAATAGGGCAACAAAGGGAGGAAAAGTCATAAAAAGAATGAGAGCACGTAGGTTTTTAAAACCCTTCTCTTAGGCTTTGGGAATGAATGAAAGGGACGACTCAAGTGCGCTTTACGGTTCCTCAGCAGAAGTGCACTTTCCGAAGGTCGTTGGGCTGAGAAGCAGCCGGAGAGAAGTCGATGCCGTTTGTTGTTTTACTCAAAGGCCTCAGGTGAACTTCAGTGGCACTTATTTGTTCACACTATTATTTTTACCTTCCACTGGAACTGGTTTTGAGACCTCATGTGAATAGAAAGTGCTTGTGTTCAGCCTGAGACGGTGACATGTCTATATGAATATGCTTTATATGATATTATATATATATATATATATATATGTATTAGAGATATATTTTCAGCCAGTGAGCTATCTTCTTCAGAGATGTCAACCATTCCTCAGTTGTATGAACAGTTATTAAGTCATAACTCAATTCACCCCCCCTTTACTGAGGAAACACTCTAACATGTGTAGAGTACATTTATTATATACTTTATTCTATTAAATATGATATAAAATAACAGTCCACCAACTGGCCAATGTAAAGTTCCTCAAGAATTGTACTGATGTTGACTGATCGATGTAACTAAACCAAAGGTTGGCACTTAACTCAGAGAGCGTATTTAACATTTTCTTCTTTAATTTAGGTCGTTGTAGTTTTTTGTCTGTTTGTTTGTTTGTTTGTTTGTTTGTCTGTTTGTTTGTTTGTTTGTTTGTTTGTTTGTTTGTTTAGGGGTTCTGGATGTGGGAGAATGTAGCCAATTGTAGCGCATGAGTCCGCTATGCAAATCAACCTTCCCTCACCATCCTGCATCGGAGACAGTCAGGAGGCCGACCCCCCCCCCCCCCCCCTCCCCGCATCACCCCTCCCCCATCACCCCTGACCCCCTCACCCCCACCCACGGGCGCTCTCATGGACTCTGGCACGCTGAGGTGGAGGAGATCTCATGTTTAATGCTGCTGGTGAACTTTGTTGTTCTGCATTTATTTACTAATGTTTCAACTGACGGAGTGCAAAAAAAAAAAAAAGAGAGAGCAACAAGTTGGGAGGGAGCAAGAAAAAGGGGAGAAAGAGAGTGAATGAATGTAAACTACCGGATGAACATGTGTGTTTGCAAAGGATGCGGTGGTCAGTGGCAGGTGGAGGTGTGGAGGGTGAAGTGGTCACCGCTGCAGACGGTTCACCGCATGTGGGTGTGTGAGTTCTGGGCTGGTGTTGCTCCGGGAAAGACGGAACCTGTATTTTTGCAATAAAGTTATTACCGACGCACTCCCACAGGGGGCGTAACCACCGTACGTCACCTGTGTCGTCATTTGTTTGAGAGTAAATCAGGAGTAAAGTATCCCGAGGTAGATATGGGTATCTCACCTTATTTCAATAATAGGAAGTTGATGTATGAATGTTGTGAATTACAATTACCAACAGATGTTGTTAAGTGAGTCACATTAAATATACAAAAAAATTAGTTTTTTGTCTATTCTCACATTTGAATGAATTATGACACCAACCAGGAGTAATATTAGTTTGAATCTCATGAGGCAAATTCCTTCTAATTTTAGATCATTCGAAAGGAAAACGATTATTTATCCCCATAACATTGTAAGAGTGCAGCTCAGACAATATCTGCACAGTCTGATGTAGGATTTCCAAATTTGGAAAGGCTTTAATTTAAATTAAAGCCTTTCAAAGTTCTTCAAATCACAAATCACGAGCCAAATTCCCCATTTTCCGATCCGATTCTAAAGGAAACGGTTCCTACATTCATACGTGCGCTGTGTGTGCAATGACTGCATTTTTAAATATAAGTCGTCAACGTGTTGTCATGTTGGTTGGTCTGCAGTCTGTGCTTCTGCCACTAGATGGAGGCAGCGACCCACAGATTCACTCATTCACAGCATGAAGGACACGCGGTCAAAAGTGTGCACTCTTTGAAGAGGTGAGGTTCAAATTAACGACAAAATAATCAGTTTGTGAAGACAGTTTTTACCAGACTGCTACAATGACAACCTATCGTTTAACTTCCTGAACTTTGTGAGAATATAAAAAGTTAGAATTTTTAATCTAAAATCTCTCTTTGAAAAACAATCCCTCATTTTTGAAAATGAAGGATTCATTAAGCTTTTATTCTCACTGGTTAAACATTTTTATAAACACTTCCATCCAACTAGTTGTTTTCCAACTGTGTTATTTTAGGGAATTATAATCTGCAGGTGGTTGTCAAGGAAACTGTCGGCTCTGGTTATCTGTAATTTACCCCACCTGTGTAAAATAATTAATACAATTTCCCAAAGGAAAATTTTCGAAGCATTTGTTGAACTGGGTTGGGTCAACAAAAGCAAAGCAGAAAGGAATACTGATAGTAAAGTCAAATAAAAACAATTACACATGCAACTCTCTTTTAGAAAACAAAATCCCTTCCTGACTGAGGGATAAACTGACAAAAGTGAAGTTGTCATAAAACCGATGAAGCCACTTATGTTCTTAGCACATGATGATCATCTCTCAATGGCATTTGCTCTCAACCGTGTAAAATCAACATCCCACGTTTACCGTTGATTGCATTCGGGTAAAACAAGTATTATACATGTTATATTCTGAATAAAGACACTGATTATGTTCTTGCTGAAAACACTTTCATTTCATAGTCTCACCTTTTCAGGCCTTGTCATCTTTCCTTCACACGCCGGCAAAAAGGAAACCAGGAAGACTGGGTCATTCGTTCCCCTCCATCCTCCATTAGCCCCTTCAAATCAATTCATTCATTCAGTCACTCATTGACACAATCTGTTTTCTATTGTGTTCTGTCTTTCTATTTCCCTCGGGGGACTTGTGAGGACACTGCTGAAGAACAGAAGCCATTGTACACTGTGATGGAGTCCACCGCGGTAGTACGGAAATATAAACTCCTCAATTTGGTCATTTGAGTCTGAGCAAAAAACAGAGAAAACGTAATTCAAAGGTGTTTTATTGCAGAGAACTGCCTTTGGAGGTATTAGGATGATATTTCCTTCAGCAGTCCGTCCACTCTCTCTGAGCGTTATGGACATCCCTCCAGATCAGGCGGTTGCCTGGTCACTCACGAAGCGGCTTCAGCCGGAGGACACGTTTTTAATAATATACTGAAACAATTAATTGAAACATTAGCCGAAGGATGTGGGGGAGCAAACCGATTTGTGGTTTGGTGCCAACAGGCAATCTGAACTGTGTGCCACGGATGGGTCATTCTTAGATGCATCTCATGAATAGGAACTGGGATCTACAGCAATCTCATAATGGGGTTACCAAAAAAAACTAAAACTATCAGCCCTTAAATGCAGAACTACTCTTCTACTCTCGCATGAAAGCGATCAGAAAAGATTAAAATGACATACAGGAGATTATAATGGCACAGAGGGTGAGGAGATTTCATTCAGCTGGCAGGCAAGATGAACAAACCGCCATTTGGACTCGTTCTCTGCGCGTGTGAGCATTTTTAAAGGGAAGAGATTAGGTGAGAATGCACGAGGTGGAGAAAGAAACTGATCAACAGGTTTTTGGAAACCTGGAAAAGGGGATTTTAAGTGCGGAATGCAAATGAAAACACTCCAGTTAGCCGTGACTCTGAGCAACTTCAACAAGGCAAAAGAGGCTCTTCAGTACTTTGTGATAACCGCATGAACTGAAAAGTTGATTATCTCTCAGTGTTGTGTTCGCAGCAGTTTCTTTTGCGACACACTTGCAGAGCGTCTCTATGAAAGGAAACTTCAGCCTAACAGCTTTGGGAAAGTATCTTCTCCCAGATGGCCTCAAACTGTTGGGGGTGAAGTTCGGCTTTCAATCTCACGTGAGGGTGAGAAGATGAGGAGGTTTGTTATCGGACTACGATGTTACTATGGTTCACAGGAGATGGGAGTAGCGTCGGTTGGTTCGACGTTGGAGAAACCACAGAACCACGCTGTGACTACCAGCACGAAAAAAATCCATTTTAGAGAAAAGCAGACAAACGGGTTTTATTTTGCCCCCACTGAGGAGGATGTTACCATGTTTGGATAAAGAGTTAACACCGCTGGTGAAAACTATCTTGCTTTCCGCAAAGATAAAGGGATAATAGATGAATGAATAAAAAAAGCCAGTTTTCACAAGAAAACCACTTTATTGTCCTGAGATAACAGAATGTACTGCGCTCTTTGCACCATCTCTTTGTGTCACTCACATAGATGCTCCTGAAGTTTTAATTTGCCTCCTTCGTTGAATATCCTCACACCTCTCTTTTCATTGTAGGTGTTGTATGTGAGGGCCTAAGAGACAGAGTAGGGATGCATTGATGAGGTGAAGGCCTTCATCATGGGGAGTGGGATTAAGCAGATGTTGCTGCACGTTATCTAACACATCCCTGGTGCTGTGTGTGTTTTATATCTATATGTTCTTATATCTGTTTGCCTCTAGAGCAGCGTTTATTGTGATATAACAGAGGGGCTGTGTTTCCTTGGTATTCTGCATTAACCCTGCCAGGTACTGCCCATGAGCTCGGGGGTCTCAGCAGGATTTAAGAAGACATTTCATCCGATGCGCCGCCCTTATTTCTGATGGTTTAAACCGTCTCTTTTCGTTCTTGTTACCCAACTCCCTCTTTTCTCATCCTACTCGGCCCATCTTGTTATGTAATCATTCTTAAAAGTAGGTAACGTGGATAATGGACGATGCCCCCCCCATAGAATCGGATGATTTCCTTTTTGTTTCTCACATTGGAGAATTTGTGGCATGATAGCTCATGTCAATTTGGTAACCACGGCAACATACATTGGAGTCATCCTTGTGCGTGCAGGTCTGTTCAGTCGGTCAGGGAGGTGCTGGGTTTGTGGTTTGCCTGCTTTACATTTAGTGAAGTGTGTTGGACAAACCTCTTACACCCGAATAGCTCTGCATTAATTGTTTATTTCTATTACTTTGTGTATGGTCCACTAGCATTTCCTATTATATATCAAGAGTGTCAGTATATGTGTGTTGCAGGTGGGGTTTCCAAGTGATCTCAAGCATGAAGAAAGCACTGCTCTGATCATTGCTGCTCTTACCCTTTTTGATAGAATTTCCTATGAAGGCAGTCATGTTGGTACAAAGTATATTTCCTTGTTTAGCCCTGAAAACATCTTGAATCCGTTCAGCTTTTTTCTATCATGACTTCTAAAGTACAAATCGTTCCTTCCCTCATGTTTTTCAGTTAATTAATTTCTATTCCCACCTGCTAGTACCACAGTTTAGCTTCAAGGCTTTCCCAGCAGTGCGTTCTGCTCTTAACTTCTAGGTTATTCATTCAGTTCACACAGTTCAGCAATCAATCCTTCCAGTCGTGCAAGCAGCGCGGTCTAATCCTTACGTAATCATGCCGCATTCTTCAGGAAAAGCATTTTCCAATTAAGTTTGATATGGACTCAGCATGTGGGCGGCCAGAAGAAGCCACAACCCTACGATGAGTCCGTCAATCTGTTGCATCCTGGAAACTTTGACAAAGCCCCTCCGGTACACTTGTTAAACTGGTTGTTCTGGAGAGATTCCAGGTCCCAGAGCAGCTTACCAGTCCCAGCTTCTACCCACCGCCGCTGCCAACGCTCTTACATCACCAGATGCACACACGCAGACGGTGGGTACTTTCTTATGAGCGGAGGCAGTTTGCTTCCTTCAATTTAGAGGGCCACATTTTTTAATGTGTATGTCAATAAACATTCTTTGATACTTGAATATTTAATTGACTCAATAGTTTTGAGGGGACGACTAGTTTTTTTTTTTAAAGCTGTACCAGTGCGCCGTAAGCGGAACACAGACAACTTGTCAACACGACCAGTAAGGCCCTTATAATAGCATTTCAATTGTTTTAATAATTCGTCATGTTAATCCAGACCAGGCGGTGCCAGGCTTTCTTAGCACATAAGCAAACTGATTGAGTAGGTCAACACAGAATTACTTCAAAATGGGTCCTAATGTGGTTGACGAAAATCCTATTGGCCTCAGCGGCACCTTGAAAGTGTTTTTTTTGTTGTTATCCTGTTTAAAAGAAGCTTAAAGGTTCAAAAGCTCAGGGGACATTTACATTGTGCCCCCTCTGGAACATGGGTTATTAGGGTTGCAGTTAGTTAGGCTGCCGGGTAACATTATGCATGTATGTTGCTGTGTCAATGTGGGCCTTTGTGTTAACATCATTTGTTCACAGGTGCATTTGTTGAAATTGCCCCAGGTGTTCGACCACTGATCCGCGGGACACCCGTTGTCTCTGCTGGAGGCCCTCGCGTGTCTTCGCCTAAGTGCCTGCGTCTCGTGCAAATGTGGATTCCCGTCTTGCTTGTTTTTGTATCTTGCAGAATATTTTGTGAAAATATTTTATACAGAATGTGTGACTGCTTCTTTTTCATTCAGTGTCTCCAGGTCACTGAAAGAATTGGACATTTGTGCTCTTACATGTCATGTTCATAAATTAAACAAATGATGGCTGAATTCCATTTAGCTCCTTCATTTTCTGAGGTTCTGTCAAACTGTTTTACTAGGACACTTGAACAGAACGTAGCTTTGGTGAGCATGCTAGGACGCTAAATATTAATGCTAACGCTAAGTTGATGATGAAATTTAAACCATCCCACTGTTGTCTCCATCTAACGGATCCATGACCCCCTGATCTTCAATGGAGGACCTTGTTGCTCAAGGGAGCGATTCAGGAGAAAGGATTCTATTCATTTTCACTTTGTGGAAATCAATGAGAATCATATGAGTCAAGCCTCGGACCTGCCTGCCAGCTACTGCAGGGATGTGTTATTCAGGAAGTGCAGTTGGATGGTGGAATTTCTTGTCAACATACAGAAGGGAGAGCCTGACACATTGAAAGCGTTGGACTTCTCCTAAGAGGCACATGTCCAGGATCCAACAACAAGTGTAGAAGCTGAACTATGCTTAGAGAAACTGTTTTGCACAGGAAAACACCACGGATCATGAATGAAGGCTGAGTCACGTTGTACCTGGAGTGTAGCCTCAGATGGCGCGTTGCTACGTGAAGCTATGCTACACATGGCCTGGCACAGGCTTTAATGTATGGTTATTTGTGCATTTATTTTGACAAGACTCTCCAACATGTTTATCTAAGATTTGCTTATTTATTTCCTCTGAAGGTTGCGTAATAGACGCATGTGGTAGACATAAGTTTTAACTACGAAGAAACCTTAAACTGGGTCACTGAGGCAAATTAGCATGACATAACCCACCCTGAGCAGGAATCAGACAGAGGAAGGGAGGTAGGGGTGAGGGGAGTGGGGGGTTCGTGCCACACAGAGTTGTATTGTTTTCTCATTTGTATTGGTTGCTTTGTTTGTATAATGTTACTGTTGCGTAAGCCCAGACCAAGATTGTGATCCTCTTAATATGGCCGAGAACAGTCTGCCGTGGGACCGGTCATTCTGTGGCTCTTGCAGCTCCCAGAGGGCCGCACTGCTTGCAGACACACACACACACACACACAAGGACGCACGCTTTACACACAATGTGTTTGTTAGAGAGCTCAGTGAGAATGGAAGAATTTGAGTGTTAAATGCAGCGAGGAGAAGAAAAGGAGGGTGGGGAAACAACATGATAAAAGCGAGACATCACATTCATCTTCCCTCCAGAAGGAACAAAAACTGGGAGCTCGTCACACTTAAATCCTGCGACACCTCGACATATTCTCGATCATTCTTCAGGGTCCACAGGGCACAGCGCACTCAGGCTAAACGTCATTTTGTGCAGAGGGTAAAGAATTCAGTATCTGTTCACCCGTAAGCAGTTAGAATCACAGGCAAACAGGCTCAGCAGGCCGGTCCTCTTTCTGGGGCAGCTCGGCCCTCCAGTTGTTTCCCCAGAGATCATGAGACGTTAGTGTGTAATGACAGTACTGTACAACTGACGGCATCCAAACACGTGACCTTTTAGGGTCACACGCATGTGCAGTGTGTTTCATCATCATTGTTTGACATTTTTTAGGTGTGTGTGTGTGTGTGTGTGTGTGTGTGTGTGTGTGTGGGGAGGGTGTGTAGGTGGGTGCGTGTGTGAGTTTGCACAGGCCTCCCTTTTGGCCCCCTGGTGGCCAGTGGGCCCCAAGCAGCCGCTTAGTTCGCTTATGCCTCGGGCCGGCTCTGGTTGGTTGAAAAACTTCATCTCACCTGTCGATCACCTGATGTTTTGCATTTTGCTAATTAGAAGGGACAATAAGGTAAATTATCCCCCAACTGGGGAGGACGGGGAGGGAAAGTAACGGAGAGTCCCGTGAATTCCATATTTTTTATTTTTTAATTAAATGAAGCCTTCTGTCAGAAGTGGCTTAGCCTGAAGTTAAAAAAGAAAAAGGAATTTTCCCTGAAATTGTCATTCTGTCTGCATCATTTTTTCCATTTTGTCCTGTATCTAAAACATATAGTTGAAATGCACCGTGAATAACAATTAGCTTTCAATCCTCTCTTGCAGCAGCATCCCTCGTTCTTTCCTCACGGATGCACTTAAAATCCAAAGCCTGTCTCTGCCTTAACTAATTGTGAGTCATGTCGTTACAATCAATACAATCAATACAGATTTCTGTTTTCAGGTAAGTGCAGAAGATGTGAATAATACTGGAGGCTCAGTATTATACCTCAAAAGGCTGTTCTCTTCTGCTGCACAAGAAGATAACCTTACACTGTAAATTAAAGCAGGGGATTATTTTTTTGTGTGTTTAGAGGGAAAAGTGCTCCATTGATTCCTTGAAGTTAGACAAACAAACAAAGAAAAAATATGCAGTTCTATCTGTGCGCACATGACACAGTGAAAGGCATCCCGGGAGCTGAGATTGGACGAGAGACAGAGAGCACTTCTTTCCCACCGCTGCTGTTCTCCCAGAACCACAGAAGTGGGAGAGCAGGGTGGCGATGATGAACGTCCTCCTGGACTCCTAGAACACCTTGTATAGACTGATTCACTTCCAACACACACACACACACACACACACACACACACACACACACACACACACACACACTGACCACAGTCACACCTTTCATCAACCACCCGACCGGGGGTGGATCCCGGGCTCCGGTTTGGACCCGCGGTGGCCACATCGAAGCCGACCGGCCGGGCACCCTGGAACGTCAGCTCCATCAGTCCGCACCGGCTCATGGAAATGGCTGCTGTCTCGACAGCTGTGAGTGTCCGCCGACTCGATTCGTGTTGTTCATGTGTTGGTTTGTTGTGTTTGGTCTGCTCGTAGTGAAGCGTGCCCTTCGCTGAGATGCGTCTGTGCGCCGCAGCGATGCGTAACGGCAAAAACATCCGAGCCGAATGCGTCTAGTACAAACTTGCGACATCTGGCAAAAACAGGCAGAAATTGTCAGGTGTACGTTATTTTTCTATGTTCATTCCTTTGCTTCATCCTTTGAGCAATGTGGTAGGAGCGGGTGGGCTTAATGTTGAATGAAGGAATCACGCGCGCTCCATTCGTAAAAAAAGAGAGCGCATCACCCGTCATCTCTGGGGTTTCCACTGCTTGTAAGAAATGCTTCATATTTTTTTCATCTATGTGGTAAAAGTGCACATATCGCACATTTGTACGTACCAACATCCGTGCACAAGTCTCAAATGAGATGCGTGCGTTAATAATAATTAGGAGTTTAGGGACCTTATCTAGTTTCAGAATTCCTGGAAATTCCAAAGGTGATTTTTTTGAGCGTTTTTTTGCACAAAATAGCGGTTATGCAGATGAATGTAATCACAGTGCGCGCTCCAATATAGTTACACCTAATCTTAATTTACTGCTTATTGACAGAAAGGTAACAGGTAACAGAGGCATTTAACTGGGTTGGATGCTGTTTTGGTTGTTGGTTAGTCCCAATATTGCTTGATTGTAAATTTTGTAACCATGCAAAGTGAGACATCACTTTAATTCTGAATCATTTCTGGATTTGGATGTTGGATTCTCATCTATATAAAATGTTCGTCGTCATCCGTTCACAAGGTAAAATACGGATAGCTGGTAAGTGGGCGTCAATAGGTGTGGAGAGAAATCAGATGACACTCTAATTGACCATCTTTAAGGAGACTTCAATGCCTCCCACCTTGCCTCTGCCTCCTTCCTACTGTGTAATCTGATTTAATCTGGTGCTGCGCCACAGGAGAGGAAATGAGAGAAAGCGAGAGGAAAGGAAACGGGTGATTTAGGAAAGAAAGCAAGTGAAAGAGGGAGGTGACAGGGGTCATGAATCAGAGGCTTTAGTGGAGACAACAAAGAGATCCAACAGGGGAAAGTGCAGGGGCGTGAAAAGAATGAAGCAGGGCGTGAGGGGAGGCTCCACAGGTGATGCACGACACCACAGATGTAAAAGGTAAAACGGGATCTAAGAGTGTTCAAATTACTCACCCACACACACACACACACACACACACACACACACACACACACGTCACGTCTCCACCTCCCCTCAATCCTTTCCCTCATGTGCTTCAAAAGCGGTAATGCGTCTTATTACACAGTCCTTCATCTGGTATCGAATGGCACATGTTCAGTACAAATAAATGTTCCACCAATTACAGTAAACCACAAATAGTGAAGGCAGAAGTGAACCCGTTCCTCCCTGTGTTCCCGTTTTCAAGGGTTCCGTTGTTCCGGCCTACATATTTCCCACGGCAGACGTTCCAGATCACGCTCACTACACCATCGGTGTTGTCATCCTGCTCGTGGGCATCACAGGCATGCTGGGAAACTTCCTAGTCATATATGCTTTCTGCAGGTACCTATTTACCGCGCTGTGCTTTTTTTAACAGGCGTCTTCCACACATATTTCTGTGAATTGAGCTCATCAATAGTCCAATATCAATAACAGATATTGTGTGTGTGTGTGTGTGTGTGTGTGTGTTTTTGTCCATGCAGGAGCCGGAGCTTGCGGACATCATCAAACATTTTCATTATCAACCTCGCAGTCACAGACTTCCTCATGTGTCTTACTCAAGCACCTGTCTTCTTCATCAACAGCATGCACAAGCGTTGGATCTTTGGAAAGAAAGGTAACACGTGCATAACAACTGAGTTAAATATGATTTTACATTTCTACCTGTAAGCAACCTAAGCAGAGTCTAATCCTGTTATGGACTGGTAGCTGCGTGCACACACAAAACACATGCAAGCATATATCATTGACAGTGCCGGCCCGAGCTTCTTGGGGGCCCTAAGTAGAATTTTATTTGGGGGGCCCCCTCCCACCACGCACAGTCACCTGTCCTAGAAGATAATTGGCACAAATGTCACGCTATACTGTTATAGCGAAAATTATAAACAAATACAGTGAGGTTCTAATACAAAACTAGGGCTGCTTGCAGCATAAGCGAACTAAGCGGCTGCTTGGGGCCCCCTGGAGGCCCCAAGCAGCCGCTTAGTTCGCTTATGCCTTGGGCCGGCACTGATCATTGACAATTATGGACACACAATCAAAGTTCCACCACGACTTGTATTAGTGCCTGACCCTTTTTTAATGTGACCTAAAATTAAGTGAATGTTGTGCACACACTAAACTGACACCAACTATCCCACTTTTGTGCAGCATCCAGTATCCAAATCCCATTGACCACAAAGAGAAAGCAAGATTACACATTGGTAGTGTGTTTTTTTTTGCTTTTGGAGACGGAGTGCACCACAGTGTGCAAAATACGCCTGCGTGTAAACAACTGAGAAAAGGTACAGAGGAGGAAAAAGAAGCTCCACACTCCACTCATCAAACACTTGGAGTTGGAGTGCTGTGTTTTCCTTCAGGAGTTGTCCTGACCTTGATGAAGACGTCGCATCTGTGTTAGATCTGCAGCTCAACTCTCAAAGGAGTCTACTGCAAAGGTTACCAAGTAGATAAAAAGTCAGGGATTAAATGAGGTTGCCTTTGTCTGTGTTTATCCACCAATTCCACACTACCTCCACAATTGCTCGATCAAATTTCTTTACAAAACATCTCTAATGAATTTCACTAATCTCTATTAGTTTAACCAAGCGACACATTATTCCACAAGAAATTCGAGAAAATCAGAAAAATAAATGTGCAGTTATGTGCATTTCGGATTTGGTTGGCGGTGTTAATTCATGCACTGCAGAAAGACAAATGTGTGTCATTTTAAACTGCACTGAGTGGTATTTGCTGGAGTTTTCACACACTGGCGACTCACTTCAGATTCAGTCCTGTGCGTCGATGTGATAACTTGATTCGTGACGGGTCCTTGTTGGTTGCACATGCAGGTCCTGAAGGGACAGCCACTGAGTCATGAGTGGGTGTGCGTCTTCAGTGTGAACTCTCTCCATGCGCATGCAACAAACAACTAAAAAAAGCACGTTGTCGACACTGCTGCATGTGAATGATAAAGCATTTGTTTGGAAGTGTTTTATATTATTAGATTGTTGATGCAAAGAAGGTGTCCAAAACTCTCCATAAAACCGAGTAGTGCAGCTTTTGAAAGACAAGGAAATGCCGTGTTAGTACTTTCCTTACCGCTTGTTTCCCCTCCCCTCCTGCAGGATGTGAGGTGTACGCCTTCTGCGGCGCGCTGTTTGGTATCTGCAGTATGATGACGCTGATGGTTATCGCGGTGGACCGGTACGTGGTGATCACCAGGCCTCTGGCCTCCCTCGGGGGGATGTCTCGCAGGAAAGCCCTGGGAATCGTGGCCGCCGCCTGGGTCTACTCCGCAGGGTGGAGCCTTCCTCCCTTCTTTGGCTGGAGTGAGTTCCACGAAACCCACAGACCCGAATGCTCAGACGTTCCTGGTGTTGATCCTGTGGGGAATTGAGGTGTTTAAGCTTAGTATCTCTCTCACCTCTTTCAATTTGCGTCCGTGTCTCAAATCTCTGCTGAAAGAGGCACAACAGTCAATATGGCTAATGCATTTAATATAAAATCAGTTATTAGAGGGCCTTGCCTCATGCTAAGCTTTAGCTTACATTACAACGTTACAACAATAATTCATGATGCAAAGTCACGGTCACATTTAACATTGCAGTAATTGTAGCAGTAAATCCGGTGCCGTTGCAACGTGTACTAAACAGTTCAAACTAAATAAAAGGGAAACAGCGCTTCCTTCTCAAAATATTTTATTAAGAGGTTCTCAAACCTAACAGGAAACGCCCGAGCTGCCAAAACAACTGAACGCAACATGAGTGATTTTTTATGAATTGTTTAGTGTGTATGCGTATGGTTATTTGTGCTGCGATGAGTGAGTGGAGATAAAATTGTGTGTATTTGTGTGTGTGTGTGTGTGTGTGCATATAGAAGAAACGTCAGATTTTTTTCTGGATGCGTTGCTGTAACATTTGGTAGAGACGTGTGTGGTCCGCAAGGGGATTCATCCTAATGACTTTCCCTCAGCTAAAGAATGTTTCAGCGCTTTATGACACAACACGTCCTCTCAGTGACACTACTTTCAGATGTAGACTGGATGAGCACGCTCCCAGGCCTCCTCTGGTCCACGGCCGGGACGGAAAATGAAAACGTGACAGAGCGGAGAAAGATGATCAGAACAGTAAATCATTTAAACGCTCAAACAAACGACCCACCGACGTGATGAAGCTCGACAGCTGGACCGACAAAGAGTGAGACGCTCGTGTGTGTGTGTGTGTCCTCCCTCAGGTGCGTACGTCCCCGAGGGCCTGATGACCTCTTGCTCGTGGGACTACATGACGTTCAGCCCGTCCGTCCGCTCCTACACCATGCTGCTCTTCACCTTTGTCTTCTTCATCCCCCTCTTCATCATCATCTTCAGCTACTGCTGCATCTTCAGAGCCATCCGGCACACAACGCGGTTGGTACACGCACACACGCGCGCACACACACACACACACACGCACACACACACACACACACACACACAGTCCCTGTTTTTTTTCATGTGTCATGCTGACACACACATCAATGAAGAAGTGGGTGTCATTGCGCTGATACGGATGTTTTATTGTGTTTTTTTTCTTCAACGTGTCACACAAGCTGAGCTGATGCTGCTTGTGCGTCCGACCCAAGTTGCTTGTGTGCACCCAAGCTCAATACACGTTTCAGTCAAATCAACTTAGCTTTCAAAGTAGGCTTTTTCAAAAGCAAACAAGCACAGAGAAATTGATCTGGAATTACAATGGGGCTTGGAAATGGACAAAAAGCAGCAGAAAAAAACATGGTTTCATATTGACTGAGTGTGTCTGTGTTGACAGAGCAATAACACAGCTTAACTGCCAGGGGAAAAGAGACTCAGCAAAGAGGTTCCACAAGATGAAGACTGAATGGAAGATGGCCAAGATTGCGCTCATCGTCATCCTGCTATTTGTCATCTCCTGGGCGCCGTACTCCTGTGCAGCCCTCACAGCATTCGCTGGGTAGGTGTGCACGTGCGTGTGCATGTGTGTGTGTGTGTTGCTTTTATCTAGTGATGTCAAATAATCTTGATAAAAACTGAAAAGCGACGATGCTCTATGTTTGTCAACAAAAAGCAGTATCGTTTGGGCTTTAATAGGTTCTTATTGATGCAGAACTGCAGTGAAAGCTGGTGTAATACACACATCACGACATGAATGTACCAAATCTCACTGGTGTCTCATAGATATGCCGATTTGCTGACTCCCTACATGAACTCGGTTCCTGCTGTGATAGCCAAAGCATCGGCGATCCACAACCCCATCATATACGCCATAACACATCCCAAATACAGGTAGGAGGCACCAGAATGAACTATTCACCCCACCTGCAACCCTCAGGTTCAAATTGACCGTATCTGTGTGACACATGGTTAAGAAAAGGGTTTTAAAGTTGTCATCATAAATTAACGCTTCTCAGAAGGCGACGCAGGGGCAGGTACAACAACATCCGTTATATTCCCCATAGTAACTTCATCCATATTCTTTTATTCACTTCTTGCCAGAGATAATTTAATTGCTCTTCAATCAAATTTTGCTCGGCATCCAAGAATGTAATGGGTGGAGGGGGGGGTGACCTCACTGTCACATAATAAAATCAGTTACATTATGGATTTCCACGCGTGTTTCCATCCCCCCCTCAGGTCGGCCCTGGGCAGGTACGTCCCCTACCTCGGGGCGTTGCTGTGCGTTACTGGCAGAGGCCGTTTCAGCAGCAGCGGTTTCCAGTCAACGCGCCAATCAACCCTCACCAGCCAATCAGAAAGCAGAAGCAAGCCCCCCAACTCCTCCCTGTCTGAGAGCGAATCAGTGAGTGTCCCTCGTGTCTGATGCGTTTTGTCTACGTCTTGCACTTAAAATGATGATACAATCACCGCTGCTGATTTTGTCCCCCGGGACGCCCCCGAAGGCCCACTTCTCGGGCTCGGAGGAGGAGTGCCCCCCCCGGGCGCCTGCCGGTCGTCAGTTGTCCGCTGACGTTAAGCAGAAACACCGCTGCAGCCAGAGGACAAAGGTGAGAAGTTACACCAATTTCTATCTTTATTTCTTTGTGTCAGATACAGTGCCGGCCCGAGCCTCTTGGGGGCCTTAAGCAGAATTTGTTTTGGGGGCCCCCCTCCCCTTCCCCGCTGACATCCATGCTGGTTATTGCCCGAGGTAAAAAGATTTGGCTCTCTGCGACTCACTTTTGTCAGCGGAGAGGCCGCAGTATTATAAGTATTGTACATTATTGTAAAAGGCTTTTGATGAATGGAAAAACAGGCGTGGAATCTTTGTGTTGAGAATGGTAAAACTTAACACTGTGCACATGTGCAGCACTTCCGGACGAATGTTTTTGCGGCGTTTTGAGCGTCAGGCTGTCGGGCCGATGCGCCGCCCGTCACAGGTCGCTCTATGTGGGGCAGCCAATATATGGAGCATTTCCGTCTCTCCGTAATCATCTTAGTTCACAGGGAAATCACAAGCAGCATGCGAACACATGAACTGTGTGGACATGCTGCCACGCCGGACGCCATTACAGAGGGTCTGAAAACTAATCCAATAATCTGGGGGTTTCAGGCTTAATCCACAGCTTGCATTACGCGGCCGCGTATTTCAACGCGCTACTTGTTGCAAACGAAGAAGCCGATGGTTACACACGCTGCCTGACCTCAATCCGCAAAGGACGTACACTTTTCCTTTTATCTATTATCACTACTTACCTACCAGGTATAACCTATGCTTATTTATTTCCGAGGGTACTTTTAATGCCTTTCACTGTCACTGATACTCTTTCGCTCTTTAAAGATCAACTCAGTGTCACAGTTCAATCCGCCAGCACCCTTAAGGAGCTTTAATTATTAAGTATATCTCATCTGTTGCCGGAGTATTTTACAGTGATACCAAAACTCCATCTTCAGAGTTGCTGAGAGGATGGATTCCACAATATGTCAGAGAATATTATATAATTTCTTCGCATTAATATAGAGGACGTTGTTGGTGCTCCCATTTTCAGTGCTAATGCTCAAATAAAGTTGCTATTTGCAAATTTTGTGTTTGTATGTCACAAGACAGTCATACAAAAGGAAACAACCTGACACACTTTTAAAGAGAGCTCTTCTTTTACGGAGAGTCCCTGATCTGGAGGGACCGACCTTCTTTCAGTAAGAATGTGGCTTAGGGGCTCAAATAATACAGTCGATCTGTTGATCTAACACTAAATCGCTTTGTCTGTGTGCATAATGTTCAGACTGTGAAAGAACCTGAAGCCATCTCCATGTCGGACATCAGCCTGAAGTCAACCGCTCGTCTTCCTGCTACTGTAAGACTCCAGCGATCACTGACCTCTTGCTATCTGCTGTTTGTGTCAACTAAACAATGTAACGAGCAATAATTTAACACAACCACTACTGTCTGTTTAGCTTCCCGCTGAGAGTCGGGCGGCATTCTCGTGTTTTGTAAGCCAAAGCCAGCGGCCACATGTCTTAGCTTAGTGAGTCTGTGAACTCGAGGGCGCCGCTGCAAAGCTTCACCCCCCCCCCCACCCGATCAATGCGTTCGACCTGCCGTCACGGTGAAACGTCTCAATCGGGCAGTGGAGGATCGTTGTGCTGATCCGTGGGCGGTTCATCAAATTTCATTTTCCCTTAACACCCGTCCCACTGCCATTTTCTTTCACACACACACACACACACACACACAGCCAGCCGGCCGCCTCCTGGCGTTTAAACATGTGGAGCCTCAGTCACAACAGCATCAATAAAGGTTCCCTCTCTTCGCCCGCGCCCTCACAGCCGGACAGCGGGACGGACGAGTCTCGGCCGAGGACTCCGCGTAAGACAACGCAATCTGTCATCGTCACCTCCGTGTCCAGCCCGTCGGTTCTGCAGAGCCCTTCGCGTTTCCCCGGCAACCAAGGAGAACGTTGACAGAGAGAGAGGCCGGAGAGACCAGCAGCACTGAACAGGTGGACAGACGTAGAATAACTGTGGGCGTTTCCTTCCATGGGGGATGTTGTTTTGCTCGTTAATCATTGTTTGCATGCAGAGTGTGAGCATGTGAGCGTGAAAGCCAAGTCAATGGAAATACATGTGTTGGTATTTGCACATATACTTTTTCACATATCAGGGGGGGTTGGAGATGGTTCATCTCAGGACTGGAGGGGAAAAAGCCTTAAAAACTCAAAACGGAAAAGTTGAATCTCCTGCGATGGATTTTGAATACATTTTTTCATCATTTTTAGTTGAGATTCTTGTCATTTCTTTATGTAAATCAAAATGTGTGTTGTTTTTTGATTGTACTCGTTTTTTGATTGATACATGGTCGAAGCCCTTTATTCTCCATTTCAAACATGTTTGTAATATTACATCACCATCTGCTTATTCTGCAATAGAACCACACTTGTTTGAATGAATAATGAGTTTATACAGTAAGTGTTAATGCACAGTAGAGAGCGTAGAGAGAAACGTAGAGAGAAAACAAAACGCAGAGGGTCAATATTCAAAATATTTTCTGTCTGAAAATACTTCTAACTGAACCAATTCTCAAAAGCTAAAGCTCTTTTTATGACTTTTTCATTGAATACCCAAACACTGATTTTTAAGGAGCCCTGGAAATGGTTGCACCACCAAACCTACTGAAACTACGCACATATAAAACAAGGGGGTCAACGTTACCAAGTAGCAAACAAAGTTACACACTTAACTAATAATTGTTCTCAGGGGAAGGTGGAGGAAGTACATTTGACAAGTTGCTTGAAAATTAACTTCATTGGGAAGCTTATGTTGTCCTGTTGCTTCTTAACGTGTATGTAGTCTGTTTTAGTAAAGAAAATCTTTTTCCATCACATTAAAATATATATTGTGTTTAGTTTTGTATTTATTATTCAGGAATTATTTCAGATGAAAAGTTGTCTAGGGTGGTGCAAAAAAAAGAAAATCCCAAACCGCAGCGTCGAATGTAAATTCAAATGAACCTCTGGGAAACACTGCTGACACTATGATGTACTGATATTGTCTTTCTGCCTTCTAGTTGTCAAAAAAAAAACAAAACACTTGCACAGATGCAACAGGACAGGAGACGATAGCATCAGATTCTTTCCCCCTGTTTCTGCTGATACGCAGTACCTCAACCAGGTGACCGATGTGTCATAGTATCACCCAATGGAAAGTATGTGGGAGAGACCACTACGTTTTCCTTCTCTACCTTGCGACATTATCTCATTAGCTTATTTAGCTGTTTTTTCTGGATTGTCATCACAAATCTGATCATTGTCAGAGGTACGAAACACCAGCGATGTTTAAAAATCCTTTTGATTCTGCTCTTTTTGCCCCGTGTCTACAAAAAATCTTTTTTTAAAAGATATTTTTCTTAAAATGTTAAAAACAAGGCAACAACGGTGAAAATTCCCACATTGTCCCGCAGCAGCCATCAATGAATGTCCAAAATGAAATGGGTTGCATCTGAAGTTGCATTCTGTGCACCACATATTCAATACCTGATGCAACAAACCTTTGCACTGATTGACCAATGTCTGTAAACAAACCTGATTGGAATTGGAATGATTTGTCATGAATGTTGTCACGTCCTCATGTTAATTTGTTTTTTTTTTTATGCCGATGTGGTGTATGCAATACAGTATGCAATCCATAAGCCATTGGTTCCACGCTAAAAGGTTCAGACTCATAATGAAATCGTACATATATACATAATTAATTAAATGATGGTTTAAGCGATAGGGACTTGCTGATTTTGTTTTATTTGCAAAACAGGTTTTGTCTTGTTATTTATTTTTCTAAATAAAATTGTTGTAAAATTCCGCCCTACTGGTGAGCTGCAACGAACGATGGTTTCCATTTTTCATTCATCTTCCATCCTTTTTGGAATCATTATTTTATACACTGTTCACTTATGCATCGCAGTGTTCTTCAATGTTCTCCCCTAAGGAGACGGCCTGCTGCAGCCTTCAGAAGACGCATCATTTTGCTCTGATAACATGTCCACACATTAGAGTGAAGCGCCTTAACGACTGAGGCGGCCATCAGTACGGAGTAACCGATATCTTTTTCTAAATCATTTGGTCCCTTTCTTAAATGGAAGCTATCCAACAGAGTGGAATCCCTGTAGCTCCATCATGGGAGATGGACGGTTGTCCTGCACGCTGTTTGACCTGGTAGTATTCTGCAGAATACTGGCGCCCTGCAGAGAGAGCCGCTGCACTGTGTGCGTGAGTAGAAGGCGTAAGTTGTTGCAGGAGGAGGTGATATGGAGTTTGCTGATTGCCTGATGCGACTGGGTGGGGGGTGAGGGAGGGGTGCGACGGGCCCGAAACACTCCTAAAGGAAAGTATATCATTATAACTAATAGATGAATGCTTAAGCAGCATTTAGTACGTAAAATAAAAAAATACGCTATCTGGACGAAGTTCAGTCCATGTTCACTTTATCAGGATAATTCTTTGGATGTTCGGTACAAACGTCAGACTGCTTGTGGTCAATTAACCTTCACAGCTCCGGTTTTGCTGCTAATTGAATTGCCCAGAATTGCTCTGCATCTCAAAGTGTTTCTCAGGTAAAAAAAATAAACGCGGCTGTGCCGATTGGTCCTCTCCTTTTTTTCGCGAGCGGAACGAGGCGCCGCGAAACCGAAAAGGAAATGGCATCGGCGCAGAGCGACTGACCGCTGATAACAGGGTGCGAGCGGCACTGAGAGAGGGAGCAGGAGAGAGGGAGAATGTGTTGCGGTAAGAGGGGTCTATATCGGCTATGTGAATCGGCAGCGGAGCATTCTGGGGCCTCGTGTTACAGGCCTTATAAGGGCCGGGGCTCCTGTGTCTCTGCTCATCTCGGCTATTATTGGGCTGTCGGCCCCTCGTCCTCCGCAGCTCTGCAGGCAAGAAACACGTCTCTCTTAACAAGTTCATTGTTTACTTGGAGTTTGCATATATTTTGGGTTTGTTCCATGAGTTTGTAGTTCACGGTTTACTGTTTACTGTTGTTGTGAATTGGCCCAACTTTGCACTTCCTCTGTGTGTGTATCTGTGTGCATGAACGCATGTGTGTGTGTGTGTGTGTGTGTGTGCGCGTGTGTGTCACAGAGGTCCCACAGCACCTGACCCACCCACCAGCACCAGCACTGCCTCAGGGTGTTTGTCCTGAGAGCAGACACGGACAAACAGTAGTGCAGCAGCGTCCACCGAGACGGCCCGCGGGACAAACGGATAGCAGAGGGGGACGGACGCAGCAGAGCAGGAGGAGAAGAAACACCTCGAGTCGCCAGCAGGAGGACCGAAGATGACCGCGTACACGGTGACTCTGAGCGGCCCCGCTCCGTGGGGCTTCAGGCTGCAGGGGGGAAAGGACTTCAACATGCCACTCACCATCTCCAGGGTAAGGACACGCGAGCAGTGAGAAACGAGGAAAGAAAGAAGAAACAGCAGCAGGAAAATGCACCGCCGTTATGATACAAAAAATATATCTAACACACGAAATGTAAAAGCTTTAAAAGGGGATGCTGATATAATTAAAAAAATAAAAGAAACACAATCATGTAAACACAGATAGCTTTTACTTCAAAAAGCTTTAATTGCATCACGTCTTCGTGGTTCAATCCCTCCGTCAGCGTCATTTTGTGGGATTTGCAGGTGAAAGTGTTCTTTTCAATCTGTAGGTTGCATTTAACTTGACGACACTCCTTCACTGTAAACACATGTAACGCAGATTATTTAAAACACTAGCCAAAGTGTAACCCAGTTTCTGTCGCTTTCACCAGGTGTGACCGCAGCGCGGTGTGGTTAGTGTGCGAGCGGCGGCTGAGCAGCGTTATGTAATGTTGCTTTACAGTTTGATGAGGTAAGCGAGGCTCAGATGTGACGTCCAGAGAGATTTCAGGAGAAGAGCCTCAGTGGAAAGACCGGAATAGTTTCACTGGCGTAGAGCTGCAGCGCCATTAGGTAACTTTTGAATGTTGCTTTTTTTAAATGTATAATAAATTACAATAATTGATAATAACAATGATGACGGAGGACAAACAAGACATTCAGTTGTAACAATAAGATATATTTACTATATTTAAAGATCAACCCTCTTTAAGGATGATGTTTATTAGCCTATATTTATTAGAATTGACAATGACGTGTCCCTCTAATAAATGAAATAGCTTTAACCTCGGCAGCAGAGCGACAGCATGTCTCTCTCTCTGTCTCTGGCAGGACTGCTGGTGTATTTACAGCATTTCCTTTAAATAGCACTGGAGGAGAGGTGGATGGATGAAGAGGGGTGGCAATGGGGCAGGACAGAAGGCAGCTCCTGTTACCTTCAGTAAGCTTTAATTCTCGCTTATAGTTCAGTTTGGACTTTTCGGAGCCGCTCGTGAGAGGACGTTGTGACAGGATGGACGGGTGGGCGTTCGGAGAGAGGAGGGGAGGTGGAGGTGGAGGTGGAGGAGGTGACGCTCACTCTTTTTGCTCCGTTCTGGTTGTCGCTCAGCTGGTGATCAGCTCGTGTTTTGTTGATTCGCAGCTCCAGACAGTCTTCTGATCCCTCGGTCTCAGGCAGCCGGTGGGCGCGCTTGATGCGTCCGCCATGACATTGTTTCATGGGATTAGAGTTCATCTGGTGGGCGTGTTGGTCTCTGACAGGTTGTTATAAAAGGCTGTGGCTTGACATGACACCTCTGGGTGCCATTACAGTTTCACACAGAACTAAGAAAAAGAGGAATGAAGACAGTGGAATCCCCGACATCTTGTTAGCAAAGCTCAACGACTCTCCATTAAATGAACTGTTTTCATGACCTTTCAAGACCTTTAGTAGGTTTGATGATCCATGACTTTATAGTGAAGGTGCACAGGCCCCTGGACACCAGTGATCAGGTAGCGTGACGTGTCTACGCGTGTGTTTGATCCCACTGAAAACCACCTATTGTATCTGCTTTCCACACGCACACACTGTCCTACACACAACCCTTCTTACTGACTCCTTCCAAGGAAGAATCATATGGGGATGAAAAAGGAGAAACAAGGAAAAGTGTGATAGTCGATTAAGTGCAGATTATAAAGAAGAGGACTTCAGTAAATAGAAAAAGGGAAAGATTCAATGAAATCTTACATGAACGTCAGTAGCAGGTGTGTGTGTGTGTGTGTGTGTGTGTGTGTTTGGGGGATGAGGGAGGGCTCGGTCGGGTCAATCGCAGTGAAGCTCGAAGCATCAACAGCGTTGCTTATTTTTAACTCTTTAACGAGTTGCCTGTAAGATTAGACCGAGTACTGTACGAGCGGGGCCGGTGGGACTTGGGCCTCCTCCCTGCGTAGGTCAAGAGCTGCAGTCTGGCTTCAAGCAAAGCAGGGAGCACGAAGAATTAGAAACAGGGAATGTGTCAACCAAAGTGCTCTTCTGCTCCGTTTGGCGACTTTGGCAACATTTTAGCTACATTTATTGAGATGTTACATCTCAGAGGAACTACTTATTTTACAGTCACACAACCAGTGAATTCATATATATACCCTCGCGGCCAGTAATATCTGGATGTATTTGTGTAACTGCATACCTTTCCCAGCTGCTTGTTGGTTCCCTTTGGAATCCGTGTGTGACTTGCCCCCCCTGGCCCCTTCGTAGATAACTCCGGGCAGCAAGGCAGTGGGCGGCAGCCTGGCTCAGGGTGACATCATCTCAGCCATCGATGGCGTCAGCACCGAGGGGATGACGCACATGGAGGCGCAAAACAAGATCAAGTCTGCCTCCAGCAAGCTGGAACTCACCATGCAGAAGTAAAAAAAAAAAAAAAAACACCCTCTCTTAAAAAGCTAGTTATGATGTAGTGGATATTACTTGGCTGAAAAGGCAGAAAACAGACAAATGTATTATATAAATGTATTATATAATTGTTATAAATGTCTTAAAAATCAGAATTTATTATTGGCTGTTTTTTTTGTTGTTTCATCTTTAGATCAAAACGTGCCGCAGCATTTTCCACAATTCCAAGAATGGACTCACCCATGCCAGTCATCCCCCACCAGAAGGTACAAACACAATGACCGAATAGACCAATTACACCAAAAATACCAATACCTTTTATATGCACACTTGTTCGTTTTGTTTGTATGTCTGTCATTCGTGCTTTGTAATCTTGTCCTGTTTGTGAGAATGTCATCCTCACTATTCTTAAACGGTGCAACGAGACTCAGCTGCCTGCTGCCCTCTAGAGTCAGACACATTTACAATGCAACCGAAAGGAAGTGGGCCGACCACTTCAATGTTTACATCTTCTCCTCTTTTCAAGGAGTTAGAAAAAGAGGTGGTCGGGTCTAAATGTTTCGGAGGGGTGCAGGCGGTATCTCGTGACATTTCCCGGGAAAAAAACTCCTCCGAAAGGAATCTCTTCCAACTTCCTAAAAAAGATCCAGAGCCGCTCTCGACCCCGGTCAAGGCCTCGGCCTCCTGCGCACCGTCTGCAGTGGCGTCGCCGGGCCACAGGATGCAGTACAATTCCCCAGCGGGCCTTTACTCCCCCGAAACGCTGCGAGAAATGATGGCGATGCAGGGCAGGTTAGGACCGGGGGCGGCTGCCTCGCGGGGAGTTTCCTCACTGGGGTAGGTTCCATCGCGGGTGAAATAAAATCTCCATTTGCGTAATGCTAAAGAGAAGAAGGTTTAACTCCTTAGCTGTAACAAAAGCTAACAAAAGTGCTTCTTTTTCACTGTGAGCGAACAAAGCGGGTGCACGTCCTTCCCCCCACTGAATCTCACTTTAACCGACCCGTAACAAGACGGAATACTCAGAACTTTCCAGCCATCCTTCCTCTCACACATGCCACTATTTCGGGAGCGCACACACACACAGAGATATCTGGCCGGCCGCCAGGCAACAGAGCAGCAGCAGATCCGACTACAGAAATGAAGCAGAGGATATGATGTTGCAAAGCTTATTTATAATAAGGAACGCTTTTTGCTGTTTCAGCTCCCTGATTTCCCTTTCTGAGGCTTTTTTTTTTTATCTCCAAGTGAATGCATTTCCCTTTGTACTCTGAGTCGCAGGTGTAAACCCTGTTTTGCCTGGAAGACTTGGCTTGTCCTGTTTATATCTAGATGGCAAGAAAATTGCAGCACAAAATACAGAGCATCGCATCGCTCGACATCCATCAACTGACTCCCAGAGCACAATCTGAAATATACAACCAAATGGAGAAAAAGATTTGCAATAAGGACACTACAGTGACGTATATAGAAAGTTTAGAAATATTAATACTAAACTAATAGGACAAAGAAGAAGACATAGCTTATTATTGTGTATTATTATGATTTTTTAAATGATTATTCTCATCTATATTATTCTTCTTTTGGATTTTCTATGTATAATCAAACAGTATCTGCATTATAGTAATGTAATTTCCTTAAAATATTAATAATTGTACCAAAAGTCAAATTCATCCATAACTTTTTGTCTCTTTCTCTCTTCTGAGTATCTACAGAAGTTCATTTGAGATAATTCATTGTAATGAAGTAACATGTGAATCAGTTTAACGGTGGAGGAAGAAGTAGCATCAGGCTTTTGTTGCACCGAACAGAAGTACTTAGAACAGTACTTACGGTAAATTAAGGAAACTTTGGTCATGCTGGGGTGGAACAAGTTTAGGCTGAAGCCTCGATCATCAAATACACAATCTGCTCAGCGTCTGACATTTCACATCCAGATATCGCTCTCCGCTAATGTGTTTCCCCGCTGGAGCCGAGCAGCTTTACAGAAAGGCCACCGGTTAGTCAAATGTCAGGCAGGGCGCTGCGGACAGACTGCAGGGCGATGACGGCAGTATCATGCCAGCGATCCCACCTCACACACACACATACACACACACACACACACACACACGGGGGGCAGCTGCTGGTCAGGGAATGCGGCGCTCCGGTTACACACCATCATCCCGGACCCCCCTGGATGCTCCTCTGCCAAAGCCTGAGATAGTTGCCCCTCTCTGCAGGTGCTGCCAAGCACATCCTTCTCCACCCTAAACACATCCGTGTGGCACACGGACAAATCCAAAGTAAAAACCATATTTAATAAAAAGACGCTGCTGTAAAGAGATATTTTGGCGTGTAAACGTAGTTGGTCCAAAGCAAATCGTTTATCGGCAGGTTACAACCGTGTTTGTCTGACAGAAACATATTTTTAATTAAAGTGATCTTTATTTCATGGAGCAGAGGCTTGTTTAAGACGTCCCATTCCTCGGGGGGCCACGCCGGTGACCCGTCCGCTGGGATTTGTCTATAAGTAACGGCTGCAGTCCGGACAAATGGGGAGGTGCTGTGTGTCGTGTTTGTGTAGTTGCGTGTATTTGTGGCTGTCCTGTGCTAAATGTGTCTTTGGATCATGTGATGGAGACTCCTCTGCTCTTGTCAATCACTGCTGATTGCTGCGGATGCTGGGAGAAATCCCGGGGACAATAGAGCGGCTTCCAGTCTGTGTGCACGTGGGATTACAGCAGTTGGATAGTTTCCTACTGAGACACTCGGTGCCATTGTCATCACCAAAATACCCGCCGGTGACTCACCGCGTTCTTTCCTTCTCTCTCTCTGTGTCTCTCCGTGCCTCTCTGGTGTGTTTCAGGTTATCGCAAACACAGCTGGAAAGTCAGTACCGTGCCAGTTTTTCATGTGCATGAAGTGTGCGCCAGTAGAGGGAGGAGAGGGACGTTTGTGGATTTGCCGTGAAGTTTTGACCCCTCTGCTTCAGTGTGCGTGACGTTGCACTAATGCTCCGGACTTCATCGGGAATATTCGTGTTCATCTAACAGCATCCGGTCCGCCAGAAGAAAACAAGCAAATAAATGCATTCGCTCTCGTGCTGTGCTTCAATTCAGTTGAAATAGTTCACTACATTTTTTTTAAAAAAATATTGAACTAGTTAAGAATAAGTGAGACTAATTGCCAAGTGCACGATGATTCAGCAAATATATCAATGAAGACCGTATGAAACTATTTTATTCATTTAGACTTAAAAAAAGTATTTAGTTTAGTTTTACCTCTTAAACAATCCTTTTCATGTTGGACCCATGCTCCACTGTGATATATAATCACTTTAGTCTTCATATAAAGTGTGTGTATAATATATTTGCAGTATATTGTTTGGTAAAATGCATGTGTGTTGGCGTTTTGTGTGTTTGTCTTACATCCAGGTTGGTTGCGCATCGGTGAAACATCCTCTGCGGCGTGTGTGTGTGTGTGTGTGTGTGTGTGTGTGTGTATTTTTCTCAGTTTGGTTGTGAGCATGTTTGGCGTTCTCTGGACTGGTGTGTCGGCTTTGTTGACTTCTAGTTGTCATTAGGGGCATAAAATTTGATGGAGCCGTTTTGCCAACTGGACACTGCACAGTAATATATACCATGATGTAGTAATATGCATATATTATAATGTTTTTAGTAATTCATTATTGTGTACTTATGATACACTCTCAGGGAAAATGTCGGACCATTCTACATAACTTGTTGGTCCTTTCTTCTAAAGCGTCCATCAACTACTCAAATATCAAGCAAACATACCAGTATTGTTTATTAAGCTATATTGTTCTTTTTTATTAGATAGTGTTCTTTTAATATTATTGTTCTCAACAACTTCTGGGCAATTCATTGTGAGAAAAAAAGCAATTTTTTAATGTTTCTAATGTGAACATTGAAAAAGTGCTTTAAACTAGAATGCAGTGTAGCTGAGTGCAGCTGCATTCGGTGGCATCATGGACCTTTTACTCCACAAATGAATTTTGCACACCAGCCAAACTCGTCTGCATTACATGTCGATACAGTTCACTCCCTTCACTTTGGTGCCTTCTCTGTCCTTTCTCCTCCCCCACTCCCCCCCCGAATTCCCTCTCATCCCCTCACCTAAAACCTCCTCCTGTCCCGACCTCTGACCCCAACTAACCTCCACCCGACAGTGTGGAGTACACTCCCAGCTTCAACCCCACCGCTCTGAAAGACTCGGCCCTATCCACTCACAAACCCATTGAGGTGCGGGGTCCGGGGGGGAAGGCCACCATCGTTCACGCTCAGTACAACACGCCGATCAGCATGTACTCACAGGACGCCATCATGGACGCCATTGCAGGGCAGTCGCAGGCCAAAGGACACGAGAGGTGAGGTCGCACAGCCGCACTTACCCCTGGTCCGGTCTTTGCTCTCATACAATTTGCATCACATTACATTAATCAAGATGTAGAAATTAAATTAAATCATTTTTGCCCTCACTGAACTAAATTATTACTCAAGGAATTAAGTTTTTTTTTTCTAGAAACGGACATAGCAGACATCTTGTTTGGGTGCATCAAGATTTTTAAGACCTTTATTCTGAAGAGCCAAGACACAGCAGCTTCTGAGCACACAAGCCGACGTGCCACAGCGAGAGATAGATTTCCACTTCACTGTCCGCCCGGGCTTTTCCATGTCGTCTGTGTCCGTGCCACGTACCCCTCCGTGCTTTTCACCCACTTTCCTCTGCTCATTCCATCCACAACCCTCCCCCAACCCCCACCCCTCCCCCAAAAAAACAAATAAAACCCCACCACACTTGTGCTGTCCTCCTCCCATCCTTCCCTCCGGGTCGTGACCTCAGTGAGGAGGCGGGCTCACCTTTGGCGTAAGTACATCAGCGCAGCGTTTCTACCCTGCCTCTCGTCACACTGCCTCCCCTCTGTCACTGATTCAATAACAGCTTGTGCATTGCTCCATGTGTATCGTTAACTAACATCCCTCAACTATTATAATATTAATGATTAGAATTCAATACTATAATAAATAATCTTCCTGAAAATTGTGCAGCATCAATACATCCATCGTAATGTGGTTTAATGTGCGTCGACCGCGCTGTCGAAAGGTCAAACTCATTGTTGTGTGTATCTGAAAGTACTTAGAGGTACTTTCGAAATACCCTTTTAGTTGTTTGTGTCGTCCAATTTCATCACAGCCTCAGGAATCTGATGGGATTTGATGGCATGGGAGTGTTCTGAGTATCCAATAAATGAGCATAGACTCACTGTTCTAACACATTAAAGAATGACAAAATAAAAAAAACACTACTTAGTTATGTTGCTGTGCAAACTCACCCCCAGTTTTTCTCTTAAACTACGGTACTTCGACTTGGAGCTAAAGAAATGACAGAAAACTGGAAGTATGTGAACAACGAACAAAGTGTGAAAAGCAACAACAATGCGATGATTGATCTCAATGAAATAAATGGCCATGACTGAATGCAATGCGGAATCAGTAAAGCTTCGAACATTATAAATATAAATAATATAAATATAAATACAGTATGTTGTGACTTTAGTGTGGCATTAATACTAAAGGACACGGTGGTATACCCTCTTTTACAGTCATTAGAACTAGTGGTAGGCGGATCCTTTTTTTGGGGGGATATTAAATACGATGCACAACATCAAACACCCAATAATGCACACCGCTGTAGATGGCGCTCCAGCATGGGCATTTATTACATCCTGATAACCTCCTCTGCGCGCTCCTCCCGCCTCTGACGCCCGGCTGCTCTCCGCCCTGCAGCGGCGCTCTGCCCATCAAGGACCCCGTGGTGGACTGCGCGTCCCCGGTTTACCAGGCGGTGATCCGGCCGGGAGAGAACCAGAACATGTCTGACTGGGCTCGCCGTGCCGACACCCTCCAGTCCAAGAGCTTCAGGATGCTGGCCCACCTCACCGGCACCGAATTCCGTCAGTACACGGACCCCCGCTCGCCTCCTTTTCTGCTCTTTCGCGCCTGCTGTCCTCACTCGTTTCTGTCCAAAAACCAAACTCCTGTTATTTATTCCCACTTTTGCAGTGCAAGACCCAGATGAGGAGGCTCTGCAGAAGTCGAGGTAAGCAACAAGACGCAGAGCAGCCGGCGTACTAGTACGATTGTGCTTGAAGGTCTAAACACGGCATGTCTTCTTCCACGCCGCTAGGGACAAGTTTGAGTCGGAGGTGAAAGGGCCCCGCTTCGCCAAGCTGAAGAACTGGCACCGAGGACTGTCCTCACAGATCCTCAACGTCCAGGAGTAGAGAGAGAGAGAGAAGAGGAGGAGGAGGAGGACACGCAGAGGGAGACGTGGACAAGTAAAGAAGAAGAAGGGGAGGAATTATGGAGGGATAGAAAAGCAACAGGAGGAGGAAGAAACTCCTCAGGGATGTGAGATGTTGTTGTTGTCTAGATCAGTATGTGAGATACTGTTAGCGTGAGAATGTTGTGTGTTCATAAGCTCAATATTACCTGTCAAATGCATCTGTCCGCTGCTAAGACCTGATTCCGCGTTTGGGATCATCTTTCTTTTGTTTGTTTCCTGTTTTTGGGGGGGTTTTTCTGTCTCTCGTAAATGAAAGTCAAATTGTACAAAAAAAGAATCAAGTAAAAATGCAGAAGTGATGTTTTCTTTAGTGCATAAGCCGCATTCACAAACGTAGGAACTCTAACACCAAGCATGCTTGTGAGAAGGCCCACAAGGACTAATGCACGCACGGAGGTTAACAAACAACACAGTATGTAAAAAAAGAAATGCACTCGAAAATGTACTTATATCAATGTGAATAAATGTTTTCTTAAAACCACACAGCTGAGTGAATTTGTTGTAAACTCACAAATTAAATGAACTTCGTGAAATGAGTCAACTCGTGACAGTCAAAATACTTCATTATATCATTTGTGGAGCCGTTGGTGGGTTTGTATCTTGCAGCTTTTGACAGAATGCTGAAGCTGGTGGTCACATGTCCTGTCCAAAGACAAGCTTATACCAGATCAGGCCATTGAAACTGTTCACAATAAGAGGTTCCAGAAAAAATGTATCCATTGTGGAGAAGTTGAAACAGAAGTTCTTAAATTTCTATATGATTATTTCCCTTTTCTTGTATTTTTACTAAATGGAGGGTGAACTTAAACAGTCAGAGCCCTGGATCAGCTGTACTGCTGCGTCATGGCGTTGTGAGCGTGCAGCCCACCAGAGGGCAGTGAGAGAATGTGCAGCAATACTCCAACCGGAAGACAGCCTCCTTTCTATGAACGTCACTGTGCTAAATATATCCATTTACGCTCTACTTTACTTCATCAGATATCAGAATGGACCAAAAGAAAGAAGAAATGGAGAGTCGTGGCAGCTTTTTTTTTTTGTTTGTCTTCACAAATAGTGTGCTCTAAAATATAAATGTATGTCTGCATAATGAAACAAAAATGGAGCTGTTGTTTATCCGCTGAATCTCTGGTCTGCTGAATGGGCATGTCTGGGAGGAATAGGATGCGGGCGAGGGGGACAGTTGTGACTCATTCAAGTAAAGATGACAAAGCATTTTCTCTCCCCCTCACAAGAATAAAAGGGGTTGCATATATACAATATACATATACATATATTCCTTCATATATATATGAATGAATTCTATTTCGGCTCTAGCTGCGTGATTACAGATTACATGACACATGCTTTGAAAAATCCTTTTTGCTCTCAGTGGTGACGCTTTGCTGGTTATGTAACAGCACCCGACCGTATCATGTAGAAAAGGTGTGTCCGGGGAAATCTGCCAATCAAAACACACAAACGGCGAGCCGGAGGCTGCGCCGAGCATGACTAGGAATCCTCCGGAGAGAGATGGATGACAGGTGGAGGTGTGGCTGAGCCGCGCGCTTGCAGCACGACTTGAAAATGCTGCAGCATCCGGCCGTCCCTCCTCCTCCTCCTCCTCCTCCTCTTCCTCTTCTCTCCATCTTGTGCATACCGGCTGTTTCCTCCCCCTTCTTTCTCCCAGTCTGCGTGCTGTAGTCCTGCCGTGCAGTCCTCTCAGACCTCTGTTGTAGCACCAAAAGGGAGGAGGAGCCACCAGCACACACACGCACACACACACACAAACACACACACCACACGCGGATACTCACGCAGACACACACGCTCATCTCCTCTGCACGCTCGCTGTAACCAGCAGACAGGCCCGTTTGGAGCAAGGCAGCCCAGCCGTCTCGTTGCCCACGATGGATGTATTCATGAAGGGGTTCTCCATGGCCAAGGAGGGTGTGGTGGCCGCCGCGGAGAAGACCAAAGCCGGCATGGAGGAGGCAGCAGCCAAGACCAAGGAAGGGGTGATGTATGTAGGTACGTAACACATTGTGTCTGGAGAGCTGCACCGGGGTGTATTAAAAACATGACAGCGGGTAAGTTTGGGAGCATTGACCCCATTTTTTTTTTGTGTGTGTGTGTGTGCGTGTGTGTGTGTGTGTGTGTGGTAGCATCATGAGGTTTTTGCACCGTTAGAGGTGCGGTCCCATGAGTCTGGGACACTTGTGAGGAGCGACAAGAACGGAGGGAGGAGGAGGTGAAGGAGGGGACGGAGAGAGCACTGGCGAGGTACTGCTGCAGGACTGGTGCAGGGCAGAGGGGGGCGGGGGGCTGAAAGATTGAAGGATGCATGATGTGAGGAGGGGGAGTTGGATGGAGATTGAAGTTTAGCTGCGGGAGTCTTAATGTTTTGGGAAATAAGAATAAATAAAATAGGAGAGGACCTCAAGCTTTTGTCATTTCCTCCCCATGAAATGGCCTGTGTAGAGTCGTCAGCAGAAGGACATCCAGGGATTTACTCGACTTCAGTTTCATTTACAGAATAGGTGCCCTGCATGTGCTAGGTGGCCATGCGATTTTTAAAATATAGTCATGCATATCTAAAAATACCCGTGTAAAGTCGCATTAAACAATGCAAGTATACGAGAACGGTCACAGATAAAAAAATGTGGGAAAGCCTCCAGTTGCTTTCTGGTCAAGCTGTTTTTTTTTTAGCTCAAGCAGCAAATGCGTCACATCTCAAGGTTACCTCGAGTGCCAGGCTTTTAGGCCGCCAGGGAGGGGAGGGGCCTTCTGGTAGTGGGAGGACTGCCGAGCAGTTATCAGAGTGGGATTCTTTGTCGTCCGATGCTTTCGTCACACAGCGGCTTAAAAAAAATCGAAAAAGATGCAATGGCATGAATGCAAGAATCAGTGTCCTCAGTGGGGAGGAAGGTGCCAGAAGAGAAGCCAAGGATCACTCGAGCACTGCAGCAATTTACTCTCCCATCACCCCCCTCCGACCTCAGCCCACGCTGATGGAGAATGCATGTGTGTGTGTGTGTGTGTGTGTGTGTGTGTGTGTGTGTGTGTGTGTGTGGCGTTGCAGCAGCAGGATTTGCCTGCCAGTGTGGGCTGCTTTGATGACTAACCACCCCCCCCTCCACAGCTCTTAACACAACCAATCCATCCCGGGGAAAGATGATGGAGTGATGCAGGAGGAGAGAAAAAAAAAGGGCGAGAGGAGGGAGGGGTGTTATGTCAGAAAAAGCTCCGAGCTTCTGGTCTCGTGGCTCCTGGATGGTGGTTGGCTGAAAGAGAGAGAGACAGTTGACACATGGGGGTGGAGGGAGGATGGAGATGGAGGGACTAACGGTCACTTGAAATGAAAACCTGGATGATCCGGGAGGTACAGGTTGGTGAGGAGCTCAGCGACAAATAACATGGCGGAAAACGGCATGCAGATCTCCCAGGGAGGGAGGGGGGGGGGAGGCAGAGGGTGAGAGGGTGAGGGGATGTGATCACTGAAGTGAAGCGGGTCGATGGTGCCAATAAAACCTCCCTAACTGCCGGCTGCAGAGTGAACACAGCAGCGTGTACAGAGTATCAAAGTGTGCACGTCCACGTTCACAAACAGGCCAGAGCTTTTTATTTAATGCTTAATGAGTGTCAAACCGCCTGTTTAGCTCCTGGGACGTCTTTTTCTACAGGCTCAAGAAAAAAACTTGGTAGTGGTAGCTCAGGTCCCTGCAAAAAACACCACCATAATCATTTTGATATGTATTTCAATGAAAATTACAATACTGATATAAACGTTATAATTAGTCAAAATTATTAGATTTGTCTTTTCAGAACTAGTCAATAATACAGACAAAGACAAAATTCAAAGTGCTGATTTTCTGTACTTGCACTGACATTTTCTGATAATTTAGTGCTTAAATTGCCTTTGCACCGCTTCCTTGTAAATGAATGTAACAGTTTTGTGCACCTTACCTTACCTTACATAGCTTTCTTTTTTACATTTACTTTGCTACAAACACATTCAAATACATCACCAAAGCCTGCTGAAGGACAAATCCTCATCTGGAGAAAAAGACACTACTACACCGTACAGTTGCACATTATTTAATAACAGGAAATGCTCTAATCCGTGCAATTTTCATTTGTTAAGAGAAGCTGTCGATCGGGATTGCTCTTTACTTTCAGGCTGCTATTTCCAGCGGTGACCTGTGCATCCCCTGGAGCATTGCACATTGCGCTCCTGTCCCAATCCTTTTGCATTATTTAATTTGGTGGATGCAGACTGTTCGGCGTGCTGTGGACAGAGCGACATTCACAGTGACACTCCGGAGGTGGCTCCCTCTGTTGTCTGGGAGAAAGACGCTGTGTCATTGCAGTGTGCGTGTGTGTGTGTGTGTGTGTCTGTGTGTGTGTGTGTGTGTGTGTGTGTGTGTGTGTGTGTGTGTGTGTGTGTGTGTGTGTGTGTGTGTGTGTGTGTGTGTGTGTGTGTGTGTGTGTGACTGTACTGCAGCACTGCTCAGTGCTCCGGCACGTGGCTCATGGAGCACAGGGAGCGTGCAGAGACATGGAGGGAAGCGGGAGACAAGGGGGCGGATGCAGGATCCTTTAAATGGCAGCATCCGTGTAAAAGAGGGAACCGACTGCGTGCAACGCATCCACACATCCTGCGAAATTCTGCATTTCTTCATTTATTCTCCCCTTAGTTTTCAAGCCTTGTGCCATTTTCTCGTCCATCTTTTCGAGGAGATATTTCCCTCTGTGTATCCCTCGCTCTGCCAGATTATATAACCAGAATTTAATCTGCTGGGGATCATACTATAATGAGTGCTGGTAAAATGCAGAGAGGTGCTGCTGTTTCCTGCCTCCTATATTCCTATAGATCTTCCAAATACTAGTTCCAAAGGTTAAAAGGATAAGATAACAGAATATTCAATATTCCAGGCAGACAAAACCAGGGGGATGCATCGCATAGCACAGCATGTCTTTGAAATGTATTTTTAGAAGAAGATACTGCTAACTCTGTATGTGTTGGAGGGCAACTAAGGCACAAATAAATATGCACTAGGGTTTAAAATTAAAATGTTTAAAAATAAATATGAAAGATTATGTTTATTGAAGTAAAATAACAAATGTGTGAACATCACATACTACTTTGTTTAATGAAGTAATTATGATCTTGAGCCGTGAAACTTGATACACCAAATAAGTAATAAGAGAACAAAGCTATTATTTTACCATGACTGCTCCATTAAGCCACTAAACATTGTTGGGTTTATGTCATTTTTCTTCAATAGGAAACATGCATGAATTTGATTGTAATCTCTGTTTTTTCCTCAGGCAGTAAGACAAAGGAGGGAGTTGTGTCTTCAGTAAACACAGGTGAGAAACGCGTGTACCTGCTAGCCTCTAGTTGTGTCCTCGCCTTGTAAAAGTGAGCATAAGTTCATTCAAAAACACTTGCCTTGCATTCCCGCTGCCTGTTAATGGTTATTTGATCTGTCTACAACTTTACATACAAACAATTTGCCTGACATGTGAGGCGTTAACTAACGCTAGATTATACACCTGATTTTGGTGCAGGAGGTCACACAAACGCTGAGGGCCGGCATGCCTTTTGCAGCGTGACATATGACATATAACATACATGTATATGTAATATTTTGGCGAGCGACGGAGAGAGGAAAATGGATACTCCTTACGTGACTTCGGTTGGATTTGAGTCTGTTTCCGTTTCACTCACCCTGCTCCGCTTTGCCTCCCAGTGGCCAACAGGACCGTGGACCAGGCCAACATCGTGGGCGACACGGCGGTCGCCGGTGCCAATGAGGTGTCCCAGGCGGCCGTGGAGGGGGTCGAGAACGTCGCCGCGTCGACCGGGATGGTGAATCAGGTCAGTTGGTTGACTACACGTTGGTTACACAACAGCATTGGTTACACCGGCGGTTCTTTACATTAACATGTCGCTTCAGAAGCACCGCGAGGAAAAGGATGAAACTATTACGGACGAAGCGCAGACGGACAAAAAGGGCCAGAAACTAAATTCTGCCTGAAACCGATATTGATTGATTTTGAATAGGCGGATGGTTTAAGGTCAGCCGCTAGATAGAGCTGTGTCACCATATTAAATGATGAAACAGTCCTATCGGAGATTTTCCTACTTTTCCTAGAAAACGGTAGATTGTATTTTTACAAACAGTGTGTTAATTTAAAAAAAATGATGTTCACGGTAGAAAGCATAACGATGTTTTCTTTCTTTCTTTGCTTGTGAAGAGCAATGCAGAGCAGCTAACTGGCTCTAACCTGCACGCCATGGATCTGGCCCTGTTGCTTAGTAACACTAGTGCTTAAAGTCATTGATGTTTCCAGTCAACCAGATCTCAAGTCAAAATATACCTTTACATTAAAGCTGAAATGAACTGCACAACCTTTTTAATGATCTGTAATATTCCATCTTTTTTTATACTTACTGCCCTTGTGGACATCAATGTAATGTCGTAATGTCTTTGTTTTCAGAGTTTTGCTGTTTTTGCATCGTACTGCAGCTGTGCTTCTGTCCTGTGTGTTCTGGGTCGCTGTTGTTCTCACCTCTTGTTGTTCATGTCGTGTCTCATCTCTGTTCCCCTGATAGGAGGAGCCTGTATACGAGGTGCTTATTGGACAGAGCAGTGTGGGGTCATAGGTCATGCTGCATGCGCCAAGTTGACAGTTTAATATGTACGCCTGTACAATCTGATCCCACAAACCTGCAATAAACCTTTCCCATCAGAATGTTTTACATTAACTGGCAATAGGGTGATAATCTGATAATTTGGTGTATAAAAGATAACAAACCCTAACAGACTCTGTGAGTGTCAGGAGAGGAAAGTAGAAACTGCTGTGATGCTTCCCAAATAAGAATGAAGAAATCCCTGCAGCATATCAGTCTTTGAATACTATCTTATTTTGATTGTTTAAAAAAAGCAATTTTGATAAAAGAAAGTAGGGAATTGCTCGCAGATAATTTCCTCTGACCTTTGACGCTCATTCCATTATGTAGTTTAGGCAACCATGATACTAATACTCCATTTATTAACCATGTAGCTCCTCTATGTAGCGTGAAGCCGCAGCCAGCGAATATACAGTATCTTCATGGCATGCAGCAAAAAAAGCTCCATGCACTGCTCAGGCCCTTATGTGCTATAAAGCTCTGATCAACTCACTGAACCCTCTGAGAAGTCTGAAGCATGTTAAGAGAAGTTGGGTGAACCCTGCAGCATGGGCTTTGCTTTAGTACATCAACTGGAGGGAAACGACAGCTAGAAGACCAGCTCCACCTGTGGTTTTTCCTCACTCTTCCTGTTTCCTCTTGCAGGGAGAATATGGGGGGATGGAGCAGGGTGGAGAAGGAGGAGAGGTGAGACAAAAGCTCTACTGCGATTGAGGACGGCCAGAGGATTAAATTCAGTCAAATCAATTTATGTGTGACATCCTTTGCTGCAATTGATAATTGACTGATTAATTGATTTACTTTATTAATTTATATATTTTGTATTGTCCCTAAAAGAAGTTTTAAAACTATTTTATCCCTTTAGCTGTGAAGTTCAGAAGGAATATCACGGTTTTCAATGCATATCAGTTTATCTCAAACCAACAACCACATAAAGAAAAGAAATCCAACGAAATGTAATGCAAAATGTTTTTACTGCTTCTTTCTTGCTACTATTAACCACAGTAGCCAAATGAATGTACTGCAGAAAGTACCCTGAAATTGTACTTAGTGAAGGACTTTTTGTAAATGTATTTAGTTACTTTTCCTTTGCTACTTGACTAAAGGATCTAAATACATCTTCAACCACTGACATCCTCCTCCTCCTCCCTCCCTTCCTCTCTTTCAGGGCTACTAGTCGTCTGCAGGACCTCCCCTCTCGTGCTCTTCGGTGTCCCTTCGCTCCCCTCGCCTCGCTGTACCAGACTTCAGATGTTCTACTTATTTTTTTGTGACTTTACAGAAGGAAAATCAACTCAAAGGGACACTACCGGATACCGCACCTCTGCCCCCCTGCCCATGTGACCTCCGTGATGCCTCTCCCTCAGCAGCTCTCTGCCACCCGTCCTCACGCCGCCTCCTGCCCTTTGACTCCCTGCAGCTTGTAGCTTTTCCTCCACTGCCCCGTCTTACTCTCGCCCTCACCTGTGTGTTAGTGTCCCCCTGATGTGAAGCCCCTACCGGCCACCGACCCACGGGGAAACCTGGTGCACAAACACACACGTACCAAAAAGAACGAAGTGACACCTTCATTTGACACATGCATGGAACACGCATACAGGTCATGCCACAAACGCACAGATGCACATCGTGGGGCAAACTGGAAATATTGGTTGCATTAATACAGGTTTGCCTCTGCAGTCCATGACAATGACAAGTGACTGAGGCCGGGTATGAGAGGTTGTGTGACCCGCTTTTTGTGTGCCTGTGTGTTAATGTTAGCTTATATGTGTGTGTGTGTGTGTGTGTGTGTGTGTGTGTGTGTGTGTGTGTGTGTGTGTGTGTGTGTGTGTGTGTGTGTGTGTGTGCGCGGTGTGCATGTGTCTCCAGAGGCTTGTGCAAGGAATCGTGCATTGAGGACAGATACGTGTCGAACAGTTAGTTAGTTAGCTGCAGTAGAGCGCATGAACAGACGTGCAACGTGTCTCATGTTGTAACTATAGAGTAGCAGTTGTTCCGTGTAGCTTCGTATGGCTTAGCGTGTGTTTGGCCTCGACATTTAGGAACAGGGTCATTAACCAGGAAGCAATACTCAGTGCTCATTTCTCCTCAGCTGTTGGAGCAGTAACTTGAATTTGTTTGTGTTGCATGATAATTCAAGAGCAGTTGTTACACAAGTTTTCAAATGTTCAAAGAATGTATCTATTATGTTAAATGTTCGTGACTGAATTAAAGGGAGAAAATATTATACTGTACTAATATTACACCAGACTTTGATTCTGAAATTCGGATTAGAGTAGGAGATGTCAGCTTCCCCCAAGCCAGTGTTGATCCAAATTTGGTAGAAAACAATGTGTTCCGGACCCGATCAGCTGGTGGGTTTTGTCGTTCCAAACACTGAACGGGTTTCTGGTGAAGTTTCCTGAAAGTCTTCAGATCAACGAAGAGTTCAAACAGGATACAGAACACATGAGCATTCTTTTCAGATGTTAAGCTACGACAGCAGCGTAAATTAAAAGAGAAACCTGAAAAAGGTTTTCAGTGACTTTGGAGCAGCTGATACGGATCACCTCTCGTTGTTGTGTAGTTGCTTTTTAGTCTTTGTGCGCTGGTTTGCATGCCATCAGGAGAAACAAAGCAGTGTGTAAGTTAGTCATTTCTGTGATAAATAGCATTGATTCAGTTGGGGAACGGGAATACTGAGGGAACGACGGTTTGGCTTTTTTTTTTTAATCGAGTATTACCTTTATGTGTAGTTTTGTGTACAGCTTGAATTCTGGGATGTGTACTTGTTTTAATTGTAGTTTTTTCATATTTCCCACTAATTAGTCTGAACTCTGAGCATCCCGCTCATCAACTGTCTCGGCCAATCAGAGGATTCCTTTCTCCTCTCACCCCTCCTTTCACGGGTTCATCTTCCCGGCATCAATGTGTTAAATGTGTGCGCCTGTATGCACTGTATGTGTGATGTGTTGTGTTGTCATAGAACCGGTTCAGCCAGCAAAGTGAGTGTGTGTGTGTTTGTTCTGCAGCAGGTTTTGTGTGTTTTTACTTTGAGGCCAATGGAAACTGATGACTGCATGTTGCCTTATCAAGCAATTTGAGATTCACATACATAGTCAGGCTCCCACGAAGACTACACAGTGCACAACACCTACCAACACACACACACAGCACACTAACATGCAATCACAAATCACAATGTTTAAGTTGGCATCAAAGCAGACTCGCTGATTTTATAAACGGTACCAGTGAAATTAAAAAGGTTTTGTTGAAATCCAGCAACTTTGTGAAGAATTTATTTTAAGGTGTGGTAGGTTTGGTGTTTTGATCTCCGTCAGGGCCACAAGGAGTAAAGAGCTGAGGACACATACCAAATTCATTTGTGATCAAGAGTTCAAATTAGAAGATCAATAATTTTCTGTCGTGTATTGCGCATGCCAATACAACTCTGAGCCAGTTAGCACAGCACAAGGACTAGAAGCAAAGCAACATTAAACAGCTGGCGTTACTCGACCCGGAGCTGGAGTAATAAAATTCTAATGTATTTCCACCAAATTAATTGAAGTCATATTGTCTGAACAGAAGATTTAGAAAAGCTTTTTAAAACACGATACATTTACAATCTATTAAAAATATAATTACAATGGCATGAATTAAAAGATCATAAAAATGGTCAATCCCTGAAAAAAAGTATTAAATGTTCAAAGGGTGATACCAGACAAAAGCAATGTACAGGGTGGAGAAAATTGTTTTTTTTTTTTTTAAGTGAAAAAGAATCCAAAATAAGTTTGTAGTATAAAAAAAAAGCTCTTAAAAGGATAGATTTGTAAATCTATTATTTACAAAAGATCAAATAACAGCACATAGTATATTATGTGGGAAAAAGTCTCAAATATAAAGTCAAACTTAAGTCCAAATAACAGACGCTGCAACACACTGCATGTTTTTCTGAACATTTTATTGGTTTTTCCCAAAAATGAAAAAAAAAAAAAATCCTCCAAAATAATCTAAATGTTGAAGAACTGGACGAACGAGACGGAGAACAAGTCTACCACGGGACGGGCGATCACATGACAACTTGCGGCCTCACATCAGGAAACTGATATCTTTAACCTTGGCATCTTCACTACGACCTCACTATTAACTTTTATTCACAACAAGTCAAACCTAAATCCCTTTTAAATCAATGTTAAATTTATATGGCCATGTCCCTTTTAGAGTAGACCGTTTTCCTAATTAAGGCATCTGTAGTGCGATCGAACTGAAATAAATCGCACCTGTATTCAGCGATCACACAACGGGCGCTCTGAACATGGCTGCCACGCAACAACATCATGAACATTTACGAGGGCTGCGCGAGAGACGGGATGTTACTCTGTCCATATAACCTCAGGCAAAACAGGGCAACATTTTAAAACAGAAATGCAGATCTGGTACAACGGCAGCACAAAGATCACAGGAGAAATCCTGGGCGATGTTTTGCAGTGTGTGTGCGTGTGTGTGTGTCCGCGGTAAACAGTGATATGTTCTGAAGGCTGCTTAGAGGGTGAGAAGGGAAAGGGTGATCAATAGCAGGAGGGAGGGGAATCCAGGGTCGCCATTGGCCATTTATGTGAAGGTAAGCCCCGCCTCGTTGTAGACCTTGAAGACCTTCTCGATTGCGTTGACGTAAGCGGCCGTCCGAAGGTCCAAGCCCAGGTTGTACTTTGTTGCTGTGCGCATGATTTGCTAGAAAAGGGAACAAAACACGTTATTTAAACATTTGCAAATAGCAAATTCTAATAACTTATGCTGCTCTCTCCAACGTGTAGACACAAGTACAATTTAAACCAACAGGACGGCAGCAGGAGTTTAGTTCCAGCAGGGTGGCCCTCGTACACTTCAACACCAATTTTTAGAAAAGTAAATAATCATTTCAAATCAAATTCATACTCAAAATCAAAAGTCTGAGACCCATTGCAACAAGCGAACACAAGTGCACAGTGTGCGTTGCATTAGGTAACATGGTGGTTGCTCACTACAAACGCGTACGCTCACTTACCCGGGCAGACCTCTCCATGGTGTAGGCCAAACCAGAGTGAACAATGTCCTTCTCGGAGGCACCCTGCAAACAGAAAAGGTTTATAGAATCAATAACATAATAATCATAATCAATAGCAACGATTTGCGGTCAAGAACCACGTTTTGTAAATTCAAATCCTCTGACTTTAATAAATGAATAGTCTTCACACCATTTGCCTCTGGCAACAAGCTGAGGGCACACTTTTTTTTTTTTGAAGGAGCATTGGCATCTCTGACGAAACTATTAGTCAAGTGTTTGTACTCAAGTTGTGCACGTCAGTGAAACTCATGACACACACACACACACTCCTACGCCCTTTGTAGGAATGTCCTCTCATGCTGACGAAGGAAGTGTTCTATTGTCTTGGGTTTTTCCAAGCAGATTTCTAATTGTGTTCAGCTTTATGGGTAATAAAATGCCCGAGCACGGTGACAATCACGCGCAGGTATCAAGTGGATGCAAAGCCGTACAAGTTATTATTCCCACAAAACATTAAGCAGTACACTACATGAAGCTGATAAAATGTGGTTGAATTAACTTTGTATGGACACAGTTCACACACACAGAGCGAGTTTGTAACCCCGTCTAAGAACGGACCCATAAATCTGGCTGACCGGAGTAGAGGAGAACTTCTCAGTGTCAAGAGTGCAAGCATAACATCTTTCCAGTCAACGTGCCAATCTTGTCAGCGGAGAGAATCAGAATTTATATGATGCATTTTTGTGTGTGAGTAAATGTTACTTACAGCAACTCGGGCCTGGAAGTCAGCGGTAGGTACGACAGGTATGGGCCCACCCTGCTTACCGAACTTCCTCTCCAAGCTTTCCTGCACAGACACTACAAAATAAAGAGATAGTTACTACTTCTGTATTTTAGAGGTCGTGGCATGCAAACTAAATTCAATAACTCATCTGCATTTCTGGGAAACGTAACAAAAAGCACTGGTGAGGACACACCCGAACATACAAGAAATTCGGCTTTCTGATTGGCGCCACGTGAACATGGCAGAGAGCATAAATACAGATGGAAGGACAGACTTCAGCAGACACTCCGAATTCACACTGAACATCACAGACGCCACAGATTCGGTAAGTGTACACCCTTTTGAATTTTAGTCTCAAAGTTATTGTAGATGAAAAACAAAACCTTGCATCTGACAAAACATGAGCATTCTGTCAGCAATTCAAAACATCCAACCAGGTAAGGATTTCGTTGTTGTGTAGTTGCTTTTTAGTCTTTGTGCGCTGGTTTGCATGCCATCAGGAGAAACAAAGCAGTGTGTAAGTTAGTCATTTCTGTGATAAATAGCATTGATTCAGTTGGGGAACGGGAATACTGAGGGAACGACGGTTTGGCTTTTTTTTTTTAATCGAGTATTACCTTTATGTGTAGTTTTGTGTACAGCTTGAATTCTGGGATGTGTACTTGTTTTAATTGTAGTTTTTTCATATTTCCCACTAATTAGTCTGAACTCTGAGCATCCCGCTCATCAACTGATTGGCGCCACGTGAACATGGCAGAGAGCATAAATACAGATGGAAGGACAGACACCAGCAGACACTCCGATTTCACAGACGCCAAAAATTCGGTAAGTGTACACCCTTTTGAATTTTAGTCTCAAAGTTATTGTAGATGAAAAACAAAACCTTGCATCTGACAAAACATGAGCATTCTGTCAGCAATTCAAAACATCCAACCAGGTAAGGATTTTTTTTAATAATGGTTCCATTTTTCTCCCGAAATAGATGGCTGCCTCTTCCATTTATCTATACTGAGACCTCAGCATACAGAAAAAAAGAGGAGAGGAACGCGCAAATGGATGCACATAAAGACGTGCTCTATTATAATGGATATAAAAACGGTACGAGAGCAAGCTTGACTTTCCGCACCGAACATAAGGTCGAATGGGAAGCTGCCATAGCGGCATGGTATGAAGCTGATGAACCAGAAAAAACACCCACGATCACGACTGTGAAAAAAGCTTCACAGTCAACATTATTTCTGGTAGATGGCAAACCAGACGTGTTGGATACGTTTCAGGAAAGATTTTTAAGATACATGAAGGGAGTCGTGGAAATACGCAAGGCCAGAAACTTAACCGCAGAGAAAATGAAGAATGAAGAATGAAGAAGTATACCACGTTCATGCAAGAGTGAATGTTAGAGGAAGCAGGGAGCCGTATTGTACTCACTGAGCAGGTGGTAGTTTGAGTCCCTCTCATATTTGAAAGTCAGTCTGCCGTAGCTGACGTGGTTGAGATTCTTCAGCCACTCAAAATAAGACACTGTCACACCGCCGGCGTTCAGGTACATGTCCTGCAGGATGAAACATCACATTGTAACTTGCGTCACCGACTGCATAAAGCGGTGGAAAAACCTGCACGCCTCATCACCCGCTCCAAATCCAGGCACCACATCACTCCGGTCCTTAAACAACTCCACTGGCTTCCTATCTCCCACCGGATCACCTACAAAACCCTGGTCCTCACCTACAAAGCCCTGCACCACCTGGCCCCCTCACACCTCACCAACCTCCTTTCCCCGTACCAACCCTCACGGCCCCGCAGATCCACCTCAGCCGGTCTCCTCTGTACCCCAAAGTGCAAACTGCGCAGTTTTGGTGACAGGGCATTTTCCAGAGCTGCTCCCAGGCTCTGGAACTCCCTCCAAGAGATCCGCACCTCTGAGTCCCTCACCATCTTACAGTCCCGCCTCAAGACTCATCTCTTCATCTCTGCCTACACCTAGCCCCACAACCCCCTCCCTCCTCATAAAATTGAATGTATTCTACATCTGTATGAGTCATTCTGTACACATGACATCCATTCCAGTCTGTCCATCCCGGGAGAGCCGATGTGAGGGTCTTGGGACGGAGGATGTCGCATGTGTACAGACTCAAAAGCCCTCTGAGGCAAATTTGTAATTTGCGATTTTGGGCTATACAAATAAAAAAACTGAATATTCTGTATTATAAAGCATACAAAATATATGCTTACACAATAAAGGCAGGATACTAGTGGACTTCCCGTCTATTGATTTTTATGTTTGGTTTTGACTGCGCTCATAAAGGACTAGATGGACATGGTCACATTAGATTGACAAGAAAAAAAACTGCACACAATAACCTTGATGTTCAATGATATGAAATCCTAATTGGTGCTCAGCAAGTTGAGACAAAAATAAATCTATCGGGGTGGAAACAATGGTCTAACTTTGGTAAAGAAACTTATTTTTATGTAGAAATTCTTACTTTAAAGCAGAGTGCAGTTTTGTAAAAATCTAATTTCCGGTTGGTTTTGACATTTCAGACACATGTTTATTCACTTGAGCGTAGCTAAACGAAACTCAAGTAAAGAAATACATTAAAAAAATCTTTCTTCAAATCAGTTTCATATCTAGAGGAGTTTCTAATGTAGTTTGCGTGCTTCGCTTGCGCTCACAGGAATAACCATGACGTTGTTCTCCAGGAAGATCTTGTCAGCATCTGGAGTGGTGGGTCCATTGGCACCTTCAGCAATGATCTGAGACACAAAAAATAAATAAAACCAGTAAACCACAGTGAAGTAACACCTTAAAAGCACCGGAGTTTAATCTAATGAGTATTTGCCTTGGCCTTGATCCGGGGGGCGTTGACACGCGTCAGCTGCTTTTCTCCGGCAGCGGGGATCAGGATGTGGCAGTCGGCCTCCAGGATGTTCCCGTCGTAGGGTTTTGCTCCTGGGAAGCCCACAATGGTGCCGTGTAGCTTCGTATGGCTTAGCGTGTGTTTGGCCTCGACATTTAGGAACAGGGTCATTAACCAGGAAGCAATACTCAGTGCTCATTTCTCCTCAGCTGTTGGAGCAGTAACTTGAATTTGTTTGTGTTGCATGATAATTCAAGAGCAGTTGTTACACAAGTTTTCAAATGTTCAAAGAATGTATCTATTATGTTAAATGTTCGTGACTGAATTAAAGGGAGAAAATATTATACTGTACTAATATTACACCAGACTTTGATTCTGAAATTCGGATTAGAGTAGGAGATGTCAGCTTCCCCCAAGCCAGTGTTGATCCAAATTTGGTAGAAAACAATGTGTTCCGGACCCGATCAGCTGGTGGGTTTTGTCGTTCCAAACACTGAACGGGTTTCTGGTGAAGTTTCCTGAAAGTCTTCAGATCAACGAAGAGTTCAAACAGGATACAGAACACATGAGCATTCTTTTCAGATGTTAAGCTACGACAGCAGCGTAAATTAAAAGAGAAACCTGAAAAAGGTTTTCAGTGACTTTGGAGCAGCTGATACGGATCACCTCTTGTTGTTGTGTAGTTGCTTTTTAGTCTTTGTGCGCTGGTTTGCATGCCATCAGGAGAAACAAAGCAGTGTGTAAGTTAGTCATTTCTGTGATAAATAGCATTGATTCAGTTGGGGAACGGGAATACTGAGGGAACGACGGTTTGGCTTTTTTTTTTTTTTTAATTGAGTATTACCTTTATGTGTAGTTTTGTGTACAGCTTGAATTCTGGGATGTGTACTTGTTTTAATTGTAGTTTTTTCATATTTCCCACTAATTAGTCTGAACTGTGAGCATCCCGCTCATCAACTGTCTCGGCCAATCAGAGGATTCCTTTCTCCTCTCACCCCTCCTTTCACGGGTTCATCTTCCCGGCATCAATGTGTTAAATGTGTGCGCCTGTATGCACTGTATGTGTGATGTGTTGTGTTGTCATAGAACCGGTTCAGCCAGCAAAGTGAGTGTGTGTGTGTTTGTTCTGCAGCAGGTTTTGTGTGTTTTTACTTTGAGGCCAATGGAAACTGATGACTGCATGTTGCCTTATCAAGCAATTTGAGATTCACATACATAGTCAGGCTCCCACGAAGACTACACAGTGCACAACACCTACCAACACACACACACAGCACACTAACATGCAATCACAAATCACAATGTTTAAGTTGGCATCAAAGCAGACTCGCTGATTTTATAAACGGTACCAGTGAAATTAAAAAGGTTTTGTTGAAATCCAGCAACTTTGTGAAGAATTTATTTTAAGGTGTGGTAGGTTTGGTGTTTTGATCTCCGTCAGGGCCACAAGGAGTAAAGAGCTGAGGACACATACCAAATTCATTTGTGATCAAGAGTTCAAATTAGAAGATCAATAATTTTCTGTCGTGTATTGCGCATGCCAATACAACTCTGAGCCAGTTAGCACAGCACAAGGACTAGAAGCAAAGCAACATTAAACAGCTGGCGTTACTCGACCCGGAGCTGGAGTAATAAAATTCTAATGTATTTCCACCAAATTAATTGAAGTCATATTGTCTGAACAGAAGATTTAGAAAAGCTTTTTAAAACACGATACATTTACAATCTATTAAAAATATAATTACAATGGCATGAATTAAAAGATCATAAAAATGGTCAATCCCTGAAAAAAAGTATTAAATGTTCAAAGGGTGATACCAGACAAAAGCAATGTACAGGGTGGAGAAAATTGTTTTTTTTTTTTTTTTAAGTGAAAAAGAATCCAAAATAAGTTTGTAGTATAAAAAAAAAGCTCTTAAAAGGATAGATTTGTAAATCTAATATTTACAAAAGATCAAATAACAGCACATAGTATATTATGTGGGAAAAAGTCTCAAATATAAAGTCAAACTTAAGTCCAAATAACAGACGCTGCAACACACTGCATGTTTTTCTGAACATTTTATTGGTTTTTCCCAAAAATGAAAAAAAAAAAAAAATCCTCCAAAATAATCTAAATGTTGAAGAACTGGACGAACGAGACGGAGAACAAGTCTACCACGGGACGGGCGATCACATGACAACTTGCGGCCTCACATCAGGAAACTGATGATAATCTTTAACCTTGGCATCTTCACTACGACCTCACTATTAACTTTTATTCACAACAAGTCAAACCTAAATCCCTTTTAAATCAATGTTAAATTTATATGGCCATGTCCTTTTTAGAGTAGACCGTTTTCCTAATTAAGGCATCTGTAGTGCGATCGAACTGAAATAAATCGCACCTGTATTCAGCGATCACACAACGGGCGCTCTGAACATGGCTGCCATGCAACAACATCATGAACATTTACGAGGGCTGCGCGAGAGACGGGATGTTACTCTGTCCATATAACCTCAGGCAAAACAGGGCAACATTTTAAAACAGAAATGCAGATCTGGTACAACGGCAGCACAAAGATCACAGGAGAAATCCTGGGCGATGTTTTGCAGTGTGTGTGCGTGTGTGCGTGTGTGTGTGTCCGCGGTAAACAGTGATATGTTCTGAAGGCTGCTTAGAGGGTGGAAGAGAAGGGAAAGGGTGATCAATAGCAGGAGGGAGGGGAATCCAGGGTCGCCATTGGCCATTTATGTGAAGGTAAGCCCCGCCTCGTTGTAGACCTTGAAGACCTTCTCGATTGCGTTGACGTAAGCGGCCGTCCGAAGGTCCAAGCCCAGGTTGTACTTCGTTGCTGTGCGCATGATTTGCTAGAAAAGGGAACAAAACACGTTATTTAAACATTTGCAAATAGCAAATTCTAATAACTTATGCTGCTCTCTCCAACGTGTAGACACAAGTACAATTTAAACCAACAGGACGGCAGCAGGAGTTTAGTTCCAGCAGGGTGGCCCTCGTACATTTCAACACCAATTTTTAGAAAAGTAAATAATCATTTCAAATCCATACTCAAAATCAAAAGTCTGAGACCCATTGCAACAAGCGAACACAAGTGCACAGTGTGCGTTGCATTAGGTAACATGGTGGTTGCTCACTACAAACGCGTACGCTCACTTACCCGGGCAGACCTCTCCATGGTGTAGGCCAAACCAGAGTGAACAATGTCCTTCTCGGAGGCACCCTGCAAACAGAAAAGGTTTATAGAATCAATAACATAATAATCATAATCAATAGCAACGATTTGCGGTCAAGAACCACGTTTTGTAAATTCAAATCCTCTGACTTTAATAAATGAATAGTCTTCACACCATTTGCCTCTGGCAACAAGCTGAGGGCACACTTTTTTTTTTTGAAGGAGCATTGGCATCTCTGACGAAACTATTAGTCAAGTGTTTGTACTCAAGTTGTGCACGTCAGTGAAACTCATGACACACACACACACACTCCTACGCCCTTTGTAGGAATGTCCTCTCATGCTGACGAAGGAAGTGTTCTATTGTCTTGGGTTTTTCCAAGCAGATTTCTAAATGTGTTCAGCTTTATGGGTAATAAAATGCCCGAGCACGGTGACAATCACGCGCAGGTATCTAGTGGATGCAAAGCCGTACAAGTTATTATCCCCACAAAACATTAAGCAGTACACTACATGAAGCTGATAAAATGTGGTTGAATTAACTTTGTATGGACACAGTTCACACACACAGAGCGAGTTTGTAACCCCGTCTAAGAACGGACCCATAAATCTGGCTGACCGGAGTAGAGGAGAACTTCTCAGTGTCAAGAGTGCAAGCATAACATCTTTCCAGTCAACGTGCCAATCTTGTCAGCGGAGAGAATCAGAATTTATATGATGCATTTTTGTGTGTGAGTAAATGTTACTTACAGCAACTCGGGCCTGGAAGTCAGCGGTAGGTACGACAGGTATGGGCCCACCCTGCTTACCGAACTTCCTCTCCAAGCTTTCCTGCACAGACACTACAAAATAAAGAGAGATAGTTACTACTTCTGTATTTTAGAGGTCGTGGCATGCAAACTAAATTTAATAACTCATCTGCATATCTGGGAAACGTAACAAAAAGCACTAGTGAGGACACACCCGAACATACAAGAAATTCAGCTTTCTGATTGGCGCCATGTGAACATGGCAGAGAGCATAAATACAGATGGAAGGACAGACTTCAGCAGACACCAGCAGACACTCCGAATTCACACTGAACATCACAGACGCCACAGATTCGGTAAGTGTACACCCTTTTGAATTTTAGTCTCAAAGTTATTGTAGATGAAAAACAAAACCTTGCATCTGACAAAACATGAGCATTCTGTCAGCAATTCAAAACATCCAACCAGGTAAGGATTTTTTTTAATAATGGTTCCATTTTTCTCCCGAAATAGATGGCTGCTCTTCCATTTAACTATACTGTGACCTCAGCATGCAAAAAAAAAAAAAAAAGAGTTTAGGAACGCGCAAATGGATGCACATAAAGACGTGCTCTATTATAATGGATATAAAAACGGTACGAGAGCAAGCTTGACTTTCCGCACCGAACATAAGGTCGAATGGGAAGCTGCCATAGCGGCAGGGTATGAAGCTGATAAACCAGAAAAAACACCCACGATCACGACTGTGAAAAAAGCTTCACAGTCAACATTATTTCTGGTATATGGCAAACCACATGTGTTGGATACGTTTGAGGAAAAGATTTAAAGACATGAAGGGAGACGTGGAAAAGCGCAAGGCCGGAAACTTAACCGCAGGGAAAATGAAGAATGAAGAAGTATACCACGTTCATGCAAGAGTGAATGTTAGAGGAAGCAGGGAGCCGTATTGTACTCACTGAGCAGGTGGTAGTTTGAGTCCCTCTCATATTTGAAAGTCAGTCTGCCGTAGCTGACGTGGTTGAGATTCTTCAGCCACTCAAAATAAGACACCGTCACACCGCCGGCGTTCAGGTACATGTCCTGCAGGATGAAACATCACATTGTAACTTGGGTCACCGACTGCATAAAGCGGTGGAAAAACCTGCACGCCTCATCACCCGCTCCAAATCCAGGCACCACATCACTCCGGTCCTTAAACAACTCCACTGGCTTCCTATCTCCCACCGGATCACCTACAAAACCCTGGTCCTCACCTACAAAGCCCTGCACCACCTGGCCCCCTCACACCTCACCAACCTCCTTTCCCCGTACCAACCCTCACGGCCCCACAGATCCACCTCAGCCGGTCTCCTCTGTACCCCAAAGTCCAAACTGCGCAGTTTTGGTGACAGGGCATTTTCCAGAGCTGCTCCCAGGCTCTGGAACTCCCTCCAAGAGATCCGCACCTCTGAGTCCCTCACCATCTTACAGTCCCGCCTCAAGACTCATCTCTTCATCTCTGCCTACACCTAGCCCCACAACCCCCTCCCTCCTCATAAAATTGAATGTATTCTACATCTGTATGAGTCATTCTGTACACATGACATCCATTCCAGTCTGTCCATCCCGGGAGAGCCGATGTGAGGGTCTTGGGACGGAGGATGTCGCATGTGTACAGACTCAAAAGCCCTCTGAGGCAAATTTGTAATTTGCGATTTTGGGCTATACAAATAAAAAAACTGAATATTCTGTATTATAAAGCATACAAAATATATGCTTACACAATAAAGGCAGGATACTAGTGGACTTCCCGTCTATTGATTTTTATGTTTGGTTTTGACTGCGCTCATAAAGGACTAGATGGACATGGTCACATTAGATTGACAAGAAAAAAAACTGCACACAATAACCTTGATGTTCAATGATATGAAATCCTAATTGGTGCTCAGCAAGTTGAGACAAAAATAAATCTATCGGGGTGGAAACAATGGTCTAACTTTGGTAAAGAAACTTATTTTTATGTAGAAATTCTTACTTTAAAGCAGAGTGCAGTTTTGTAAAAATCTAATTTCCGGTTGGTTTTGACATTTCAGACACATGTTTATTCACTTGAGCGTAGCTAAACGAAACTCAAGTAAAGAAATACATTAAAAAAATCTTTCTTCAAATCAGTTTCATATCTAGAGGAGTTTCTAATGTAGTTTGCGTGCTTCGCTTGCGCTCACAGGAATAACCATGACGTTGTTCTCCAGGACGATCTTGTCAGCATCTGGAGTGGGGGTCTATTCGAAAGCGCCAGGGGGGCGGGGGGCGCCCGGGGGGGGTGGGGGGGCGGGGGGCGGGGGGCGGGGGCGTGCGGGGGGGGCGGGGCCGCGCGGGGGGGGGGGCGCGGGGCGGCGGGGGGGGCGCGGCGGCCGGGGCGGGCGCGGGGGGCAGGGGGGGTGGGGCCGGGGGGGGCGGGGCGGGGGGAGGGGGGGGGGGGGGGGGGGGCCGGGCGGGGTGGGGGGGGCGCGGGGGGGGCTGGCGGGGGAGGCGGGGGGGGGGGTGCCGGGTGGGGGGGGGGGCCGGGCGCGGAGGGGGGGCGGGGGGGGGGCGGCCGGCGGGGGGCGGGGGGGGGGACGGCCGCGCGGCGGGGGCGGGGCGCGCAGAGGGGCCGGAGGGCGCCGGCGCGCGGGGGGCGGGGGGGGGCGGGGGCGGGCGGGGGGCGGGGCGGGGGGGCGGGGCGGGCCGCCGGCGGGGGGACGGTGATGGCACCTTCAGCAATGATCTGAGACACAAAAAATAAATAAAACCAGTAAACCACAGTGAAGTAACACCTTAAAAGCACCGGAGTTTAATCTAATGAGTATTTGCCTTGGCCTTGATCCGGGGGGCGTTGACACGCGTCAGCTGCTTTTCTCCGGCAGCGGGGATCAGGATGTGGCAGTCGGCCTCCAGGATGTTCCCGTCGTAGGGTTTTGCTCCTGGGAAGCCCACAATGGTGCCGTGTTGCTACACAAAAGGGAAGGAACGCATACATTGGAAGAAAGGAAGAAGAAAAATAAAAGGTGGATTTTTAGGGAAGAAATACAAAAGAACTAGGGGTTAAAATGGAATAAATGATGGCAGAAAGGAGACAGATGTGCTCGTACCAGTTTGTAGTCCTCCAGCTGTTTGGGGTCGATGCCCTCTGCATTGTAGATGGAGCCATCAATCTCACCGATCCCGACACACTTTGCCCCAAACCTGTGCAGGTACCTCATGGAATGGAGACCCACGTTACCAAAGCCCTGTGAAAAGGTACCAAAAATAATATTAACTGTTCAAGGGAAATAAAAAGTGGCTTTTTATTAATTATTATCAGTGGTAAACATGATAGAGTACGATTGAATGCCAAACACTGGTGCCACCTTGTGGCCGGTTAAGTTATAGCAGCTTCATCTTGATCAACAGAAAATTGGGAACTCATTATTCCGTTGCCTGTATACAACCTAAATGCATGAAGAGGAAAGTGGTCCGAGGTAAATGAAAACTATTTTTCAAAACTATGAAAGCAACATTACTTCCGCCAATACAGTTAATGTTCCCAGTACGATTTAAATACGTGAGCTGCAAAGCTTATTCTTGTCTGCAACTCATTTGCAATCATCAGGTCCAAGCGCTAATCATTTTAACCGTCTGCCTCCCATAATGTGAAAAGATGCAATGCATTGTTGGTAGTTGAATACGTCCAGCAGGCTTAGTCCTATGTTCATACGTTTTTGCCAATTTAGTATTTATCCCGACATTTCCAGTGCAGTTTATTTGCAAAGTCAATTTTCCCATAGACTCCAGCTACCCCGAGATTAAAGAATAGAAACACATTTTCTGCATCTGGTTTCATCTCATGAACCGTTTTTTATATATATATATATATATATATAACACACATGAGGTGTGTGTGTGAGTGAGTGAGTGACAGAACTGCAGGAGGCAGATTTTTTCTGAATGAAGTGTAGTAAAAACATGAGCGCGTCTTCATCTTGATGCCACACTAGGTTTCTCCTCCCTCACTAATACATCTAAGAAAATCTAATCACAGCACAACATAATCCTCAAACACACACACAGCGCCACAGAGCCGTATTAGTTTTTTGATCATGTTTCAGCTGCTGTAACGACGTATTCACCTCCTCAGTGATGTTTATCCCACCTACACTTAAATATCAAAATACATGATCATTGTTTTAATAAGATAAATCATAGAAAGGTTTGCAGCACAGCAGAGAAAGGTGGGGGTTCAGTAACAGTGTTGATGTGTCTCCACGACACAAGAGGAGCTGCTATGTAACAAAAGGAAGCAAAACAGAAGATGTGGTCATCTTCTTAAAAGATGCAAATCACAAGAAACTTTACTCTTTGAGCCGCATGCATTGCTTCTTTGTTTGAAACTTCAGTCACATCATCTTTCCAAATAAGATTTACAAATAGATTTAATTTAATCCAGGACACTAAAAAGCAAACAACATTTCATTAAGTTTAATAACCTCAGATATCGGACTCACCAAGCAGAAACAAGAGTCCTTTTTTACTAAAGTTTCAGTTAGTCCCACGCTTTCTTATGAACAAAAATCTTCCGTTACGGAAGATCTGGGCGGAGCTAAAGCAGATGGCATGAGTCTGATTGAAGCTCTAAAACCCTTCATCACCATTTCAAATGAAAACCTAAATCCTGTGAGCATCTGTGCTGCGAACGTCTGCAGCACACTTGGGGTCTCATCTCTCCAGTCATGAAAAGGAGTCTTCGTTTGATCAGACCTGTCCGTGTGTGTGTGCGCGTGTGTGTGTGCGTGCGTACCTGGATGACAAAGGTCTTGTCCTGGAAGCCGGGCGTCAGGCCCAGCTGGCTCATGTAGGACGCCTCGTTGATGAAGTTCTCGATGCCGTGGAAAACTCCCCGTCCGGTGGCCGAGATGCGTCCGTGGATTCCTCCCTGGCTGATGGGCTTCCCGGTCACACACGCGTGGGCGTTGATGTCCTGCCAACGCACACAGAAAACATCAGACACTTGCTTTGAGCTCACACACACACACACACACACGCTAAGCCAGCATAATTGTGCATCTTTTTTTACAGCGAAATTGTGGAAACTGCAGGTCACAAAACTCAGGTCAGATGCGTTTGTAGGAGGAAGCTTTAGCCACCAGAACGGATTACAAGGTTTGCAATTGTGAAAATGCTGCAGGGATGTAGCGTGCGGTGTGTTTATGTGGCGATCTCCATGTATTCTGTATCATCAGTCTATGTGATTGCGATTCACTAGATTTGTCGCAGAACAATCGATACAGGAACAATGAAAGACATTCGTAGAAGTCTCCTTCGGCTCTGGGATTATGTATTCAACTGCAATTATCCATTGATCAAGTCTAGCTTGAACACTATCTGGCTTTTTGCTACTTTTTCTTGACTTATTGGTTAAAAGCTCAGTCACATAAATGCATCCAACTGTAATTCTCTTGATTATACAAAACAAAATGTAAAAAAACCTGATACAAATGAACACGTGCTTAAAACACACATATTTATTGGGTAAATATTTTCTATTCTAAAATCTATTCTATTCTAAAATCAAATAGACACGTTTTGATAAGAGCTGATAAAACACAGGCCGTGGTTTGCAAGGCTCCTCTTAAAAGAGGGAGAGCGCGCCAGTGGTCGGCTGGAAAGGGCGAGGCAGCAAACCACTGCTCGTGCTTTCCATGTGACTCACTCGGTGGCTCACTCGCTTTGCTTTGGCCCTTTTCAAAAAAGGAGGGAAGTCCTACAGACTCGTTGTGTGGGCCTGAGAACTCACAGTGTGCGCGATGGTGTTGGCGTACGTGTCGGCGATCCAGGACATTTCCCGCTCGCCGGTGCTCATGTCTGGAGCCGGGACGTCGATGCCAGGTCCTGGTGAAGGCAGACGGGGGGAGAGACAGAGAGGGAGGGGGGGTTTAACCAAGCAGGAACTAAAAACACACGTCGAGCGGAGAAAAGAGAAGGAGGCCTTTCTCTATTGAGGCAGTTTGACCATGTTGCACTCGTTCTGACAGAGCGGGCCAGTGACGTGTGCAAAGCACGACACCGAATAAAGATTAACAGAGGCGCTGTTAAACACATACACACTGGTAAAGAAGGTTATGTCTGAATAACTTAACACATTCCATCATATTGCATTATGAGATTGCCCATTTCTGTCTCCCACAGGTTCAAGTTCTTCTTTTCACCATTATAATTGACTAGCTTTGCAGTTTACACAGGCGCGCCCTGAGCTACCCCTTCCTGAATAAACAGCGCTGGATGGCAGGAAATGTTTTCTTCTCTGGGTGGAAACATCCCGCCTCCCCCACCAAAGACACTGCCAACAGAGTCAAATAACAAACTCCGCCCCGAACAAAATGTCAAGCAGAGGCAAATGGGCACTTCCAGTACAGTGTTTTAAATGTACATTCTTTGGAATGACTCGAGTTATCCATTTAAACAAACATGGTAACTCACCAATGAAGCCCTTCTTGGCCAGCTCGATGGTGAATCTCCTGGTAATCTTCTCCAGCTCATTATCCTGCAACAAACACACCGTGCCGATTTTAGTAAGAACACTCTCCCCGAAGTATTTGGCTTCTTGATAATAAAATAGATACAAATTTGACTGATACATTGCAGTGAATTGAATCATCAGGGTTGCTTTTCCTACACGTCTTACAGCATAGAGTGAAACATGTGAATGCATCTCTACTTGTGAGGTGGGGATGGACATTAGAAGGCTTACAGAGTAATTCTTGGTGTTGATCTTGACTCCAGCTTTCGCTCCCCCAAATGGCACATCTGGAAGATAATGAGAGCTTTAAAAATAGCACACAAACACAAAATGTTTGATTCCAATACAGTAGTTTGGATTTACGTTGTGCACTAGTGGTAAATGGCCAGACACAAAGTACGTTTGTGGAAATCAAGGGACAACCAGCAGGAGTCTTTGTGGAAGACTAGCACTTACCAACAACAGCACACTTGTAGGTCATCAGAGAGGCCAAAGCCTTGACCTCGTCCACGGACACATCCATACTGTAACGGATACCTAAAAAAGGAATCACACAGGGGGAAGTTAACGCTGCTAAATGTACCATATGTGATAAGGATGCATTTAAAATGTACTTTACAGTGCTTAGGTTGCAACATGCGGACATCATTAGCCTACACAGCAGCCGGCTCCAGCCAGCTCAACAACAGAAAGGGGAAATAAATAGCCAGACCAGACTAGTAACAACAGCGCGTTTTCCACAAACTCAAGACCACGTTAACGGGTCAAAGGTCACGGGGCCGGCCGGTCACGGTAGCAGCACTGAGCGGGTGGAAACCTCAAGAACCAATCCCAGCCCCCCCTGATGTGCGGTCATACCCTCCCGTTGTGGGGTGTTTACTACTGTCGTCGCGGCAACAGGTGTGGGCCAAGCCCGTGTGCTGCGTTACATGAGACCAGACAGCCAGGCCGCCCAAGTACCACGACATCATATTATTGGCATAGTGCGTGTGCGTATGTGGAAGATTGTCTTGCAGTACCCAATATAGCTCATCCAGTTTGCTTCTGCAAGAGAAAGCCAAAGAGCAAACTGTACAAAGCAGAGGGGGAACAAAAAGAAGCAGAAACACAGGAAGCACAACCACAATGACGTCATCGATCAAGTGCCACTTTTGTGCCCGCCTACTTCCTGTTGGTTACTGCAGTCAGGGGAAAAGATCAAGCCACTTGAAATTAATCTTTATTAGCGCTGCTCTAGTCTTTCCCCCCCCCCCCCCCCCCCCTTTTTTTCCCCTCTTTCCTTCCTTTTATCTGAGGGTCAGCTGAGCTACCTCAGGCCCAACACAAGACTCTGGACTGCCCAGATCAAATTGGAAGAAAAGAAAAGGAAAAACTGTATATACACCCATCCCCCACGTATCCACCCAGCCAACCGCTCACCACAGCAACCAAAAACTTTGGTAAACACATTCCTCTGTAATGGCGCACAGATTTTTTGGAAATAAAACAGACTCCAACGAAATTCCGTTCCTGCAGCAGGCTGGGTTGTTGTTGTGGAGGGAATCAGAGCAAACTGCTGCAGAGGCTCTCGGGCCTAAAATAACCAGCGACGTATATGGAATCCTTTAGCACATTTTGCCTGGAGTTTCCTTGCATTGGTATTAACATCTTGCAGAATATTATTGTTTTAGTTAGACGCTTAGCTAGAGGCCAAGCACTGAACAGAAGATTGACACCACGAGTAGCACCAAGTCTATACGAAGTGCCATCAACTTCTGCGCAGGAGAGCAGAACGATGTTGACAACGTAGCCGAATTAACAAACTTTGATCAAATGTGACAACTATAAGTCTCTTCCAGTGTTGTGCACAGAGGCTCCCTATGATATCCCCGAGTTAGGACGTTAATTCTGTATACAGGGTCCGGTCAAATGCAGCTGTCGCTCCAAAAGGGGGTTGAGCGAGCGAGCGAACACACGCACAGACACGCACACACGCCTTTGCACTTTGATTTGAACACAGGCAGGGGTCTATGAGTTGCATCAATGATTAAACTCACACAAAAATAAATAACTGATCTTATTCCTAGTTGACCGCTAATCTGGAAGGTTGGTCAGACAGGTTTGATGGGCAACAAATAATACAACAAATAATGGTAACGTTCCCACTTGATGACGTAGATCGAAAGTGAACATTGATTTGATTCGGGACCCTGTGACTTTGATCTGGATTAGACAAAACACAGGATATTTAGTAATATTAAAACACAGGAGGAACATTAACGCCATTTTGATGCATCTTCGGCTCAAGATTTTACAATACGGGTAGAAGCTGCAAAGCTCCTACAGTTATTGATTTTCAATAAATGTCTTGTCTGAGAGGACTCCCTCTGATTGCTGGCAGTACAGGCTGCAAATTAGAACCATTAAGTGGTTTGATGGAAGAATCCGCAATACGCTAGGCCTCCTGGTTCCAGTACAGTGGAATGGCGTCACAGGCGGTGAATACCAGGCCGATATGCACAGCACACCATTCAAGGATGTCCCTCTATCTGCTGAGGCCTCCCCACCTGGCACACAGCTAACAAATAGGAGCGCCTGGAAACAAAACCGCCCCCCTGCCCAGCTATCACACGCCTCCTGACCTCCTATACGTTTCATGTACCCTCAAACCACCCAGAGTGCACTGCAGCAGTAACCCACAATGCCTCAGCTTTGAACTTTGAACCCTAATGGGACGGTCATGCTGCGTTCTCTCCTCTGCCCAAGGTTGACAGTGGCTAGTGAACTTTAGAATGTGCCATTGAAGGCCTGCGGAACACGTTGGGTGCGTTTCGGCCTGCCAAGTCACATTTGCCTAACTCAGAACACATGTAAACACACACACACACACACACACACACACACAATCATAAAGAGCAGCAATAGGTCCAACAGGCTGTGCAGCACATGGTGGCAAAGGCCTGACATGCTCAAACACTGTGCATCTGGAGCATAAGGAGAATAAGAGTAGATCAGATCCGTGAGGGAAAAAAAGCAAAACTCCATCCACCTGATCGGTTTGGGTGTAGATCTAAACTGCAGGAAGGGGGGTCAATGTAAACTTCATTAAAAAAAAAAAAAAATCATGAGAGAAGTGCGCAGCAGGCGAACGGCAGTGAACAAAAAGTTAAAAACTATCATCATGCGGTTGTTTCAGAAACACGGGCGTGGCCGAGTGCACAGTTGGCCACGGGTTAAGCAGTGAAGCGGTGCGCACACACGGTTACCGGGATCAATGGCTGCTGATGACAGGGGCTTCCTTGTACTTGACATGCTAGTGGAAGGGCTAACGGCTGAGCAGCTGGCTAAAGCTAACGCTAGCTAACCCGGGACGTGGCCAGCCGCGGCGGTTTGGGCTAAACGCTTACCCCCTTTGCAGGGTGTTCTGTGCTGGCTGTGCTGGGCGCGGTACCCCTCCACCACCTCCCACTCTCCGTTGTCCCGCTTGATGGGGAAAGACACGCTCAGGACGTGATTGCAGGGCTTGATGATGCGCAGGATGCCGCGCACACGGCTCCGCTTCTGCTCGGGGGTCTCCCTGGTCCTCAGGTCCTCGATCAGCTTGTCCTCAACGATGCTGGCGCCGCGGTCGAAGAAGCCCTCGACCATGCGGAAGAAGTTGGGGTCGTCCGGCTTCTCCGCCGCGTCTGCGTAGCGACGGACCCGCATCAGGGACGAGGACGCCGGCAGAGCGGAGTCGACGCAACCCGAGGCCAGGGCACTGCCCGCGGAGCGGCTCAGCAGCTCCCCGAAATACCGGTACATGACTGAAACTAGGTAACGGTCCAAAGGAACTAATGACGAGGCGACTGAACAACAAGGGCAATGGGGGGTGAGGGGGGGAGTATGATGAGAGACACAGCGAGTCCTCACAGCGTCCCGTCCTCTGGCCGAGTGGGGAATGGCATGCTGGGTCAGTTTCACTTAAAAGGCAGCAGGAGCCAAGGAGGAGGGTGAGAGGGAGGGGCGGGGGCTCCTCGGGGCCGGAGCGGAAGAGGAGGACCAACAGAGGCGCGCGTCCGTGCGAGGTAATTGACAGAGCGCGATCCCGAGTTTGCGCCATTGAAATCACAAATTTGATGAAAAGGCAGTAAAAGTAAATGATGCAATGTAAGTCGCCTTGGATAAAAGCGGTTGAATGAAATAAAAAGTGTTTATAAAAAACATAAAAGTTGTATTTATCACCAAGAAGCAAATGTACCTGCACGCAAACAAATTAAATACACAATACGGGCTGCAATACACAATACGGGCTGTACTGCACTACATTTTTGTAGTGTGTATGTATTTATGATGACCATAAACTATTAGATTACAATGACCATTTGACTAAACAATACGTTTTATTCTAGTAATTTTGTAGCATCCATTTCAGACCAAACAACCACCTGAAAGCCACCTAACAAATAACAAACTGCTGTTTTTAAACCGATGTATAAAACTGGTTTTAAAACATTTTAAATGAATATCATAAAAATGTAAGTAAAATGAGAATACATGTGTATTCATTTGGTAGGATGAGCGATGTGAAGTACAGTTTGATCATTATTAGCTTTTGTACAGCGGCTACGGTGTTACAGGTCTGTACTTTAGGGTTTGTTCAGAGGCTCTTTGTGAGTCCTCAGCCGTTCCCTGATCTGTGGAGTGAGTGACAAAGGCCTGTGGTGTTTGCATCACTCATTAACCACTCATTAACCACCCTGAATAACAGCGGCAACAATGAATGATCTGGTGATGTCAGTTTATGACTATGATCACAAATAATTTACTGTTTCCACTGAAAAAGAAAAGAACAAAATGTTCATTCATGCCGTGAAGCTGCACATAATATCATAATATCCACCTGCTGACGTACAAATATATGTTCATATATTTTCCATGCTTAAAATGCAAACATTTACTCATACTAATTATACACACGGTACAGCTGAAGTTGATGGTTTTCCTGTGGCATCCAAAGTGTTGGACAAACTGAAACTACATGGTGGCCCTGGATAAAAAATAATTCATCAAAGTTATTTATCAATTTATCTTTAAACGGGACAGGAATGTACCAAGTTTTATAGCATTTCATCCAAAAGCTGTTAGGAAATTTCCCCATATACCGCAAATGTGAAGAAGCAATCAAAGGAGAAGTCGGAGAGTTGACCAAGGACAGCAGGTTTTATCCTCCTTTATGTCTTAGTCCATCTAGTAGATTTCAAAATATTTTAATGAAAAAGTAAAAAATCAGATTAATTATCTTCTAATTGAGCTCAATCATTACACTAAAAGGGCCTTGTAGTGCATGTCAGGTTATTTTGAAACAGCATTTAATGTAAATTGAACAAATATCAATGTATGTGTATTCTGTAGAGATGTGTGCAAAATGCTGTGGTGCATTAACTGGTATACAAGCATTTTATATGGATGATTTATAAATGTCCAGGTGAGAAGATACAACGCAGGTCAGTCATGGTGTCGGTCTACTGATATTATTTTGGGGTTGACGCCAATAAGAAAATGTTGACGCTCTAACCGTCTGAAATAAGGACACATTATACACACTGCACATCAGCGTTGTCATCTTTGATATGTCGCTATGCAAAGAGCAGCTTCTGGCCTTGTTAAAGTTCAGCCTCACCGAGTTGCTGCATTGACACTGCAAGATCAGGAAGTATCTGTTGTGATTATCTAATACTCAGTAATCAGTAGCTGACAGTGCAGTGTGAGTCGGGTCACGTGGGAGCTTAGAGGAACATTGACTCGCTTCATGTGTGTGCTTTGCGTCTGAATGTGCTCCTTTTAAATGTACCACCTCTCCCCCCCTCTTCTCTGTGCCCTTTTGAGCCTCAGACTCGGTTAAACTGGAGTAATCAGTCCTCTGAAACAACCGGAAGGGACTTAAATGCCATCAGCAGCAAATGTTGCCTCAAAAACCGGCGTTGGTGTAGCCTCCAACTCTGGAGTTTGAACAGCGCTCGCATGAAACAGTGATCGGTTTTCTTATTCTCTGTTTAAGCATCTGCTCATATTGCCTTTGAACGGATAATTCTCACGTAACTCTGCTCTCATGCACGTTTCCATTGTTTCTCAGATAGAACATGTATGGTGCACCGTCGTGCACGACAGAGACTCGTAGTGCTGAGCTCTTCTAAATGAAGGCCCTGACCTGGTCTGACACCTTTGGACTCTGCACAGAAGATAAGATAATGTCGTGCCTCCAGGCGCAGTGATTACGCAACGTGAACGTTGTTACCCTAATGGGTACGTTTCTGCACATTCATTGAATACAAAAAACACAAATTGGGTTCAGTGAGGCTGTACATTTAAATGTTCTGGACATCCGGTATCATCGCTCTGACGTCAGCAGGACAAAGCAATCAATAGTAACCATCTTGTCCACTGCCTGTGGCACAGAGTCACGGCAAGCTTTCACAATTGCTAATGCAATGATGATAGGGCTTAGTTCCTCATTGACTTTCCTCCACACTGAAGGACACTGTAGCTTTGGTATGTTTTTTTTCTGTGAATATCCTGAAATGAAACTGCTCACTTGTCATTTTTAAAGCGCGTGTGAATAAAGACGAAGATGTGAAGACTCTCTGCGGTCCAGATGTCAGCAGCAGAGGAAGGACAGCAAAGAGTTGTCGTCTTGTTTTGCTCTCAGGGAGGGAGGAACAGATGCAGAGTGTAAATTGAAATGGTACTTAAAGTATACAATCTCTCCTTTATTGCCCTACAAGTATCCCCCTTTGCTTGAGTGCCTCCTGTTTATCTCCGATCATACAATCACAGCCTTTATCTGCACTCTCTTTTCTGAACTGACATTGATTTCCCATGGTTGTGTTTCAAAGGGTGAGCACTGTCGTGCCATTGGCCGACAGCATGACAACACCCACCCAACCATGTGGGGTGTGATCGTGGGAAGAGAGGAGGGGAGAAGGAAGAGCTAAACAAGGGCCTTTCAGTCACACGGGAGTTTAAAGATCGCTTTCTTCCTATCTGTGGTTTGTCTCTGAGCGAGGTCCTTTGAGAGTTAAGGTCATACCAGTGTGACATACAACCGTCACACCACCACGTGACGTCCTCCACCTGTTGTCTCCGTCCGCTTGCGCCTCAGACTTGGTGCCACCGGAGTAATCAGGATTGAGAAAGAACATGACGGGTCAGGAATTCCATTGACGACTGGTGACAAAGGTCACCTTGAGAGCCAGAATGGCAGCAACTAAGCAGTACATGTGAACTGAACCACCAGACTTTAATAAGCTAGTGCAACAACAATATACTTTGTTTTGTTAAAACTGAGATTCTGTGTGATGAATTTCATCTTTATCATCTAGTACTATATATTTAGTATTACAAAGGTTATTTTCCAGACTTAGTCATGTATTAAAAACTGTTAACAAAAATGTTTTTTTTTACTTTTAATCTAAATTTTGCTATCCTGTATATAATCTACCTTGCCTTTATTCACATATAACTCATAAGTAAAAATCTCATAAGCTCATAAGCTCATAAGTAAAAATATAAATAAAAAAAAACTAAATCAAATAATAAAAGAATGGAGAATTCGTATATTTACAGTATTATAAACTAGGGGACTATAGCAACATTCCAGTAAAACGTGATGAATTGCACCATTTCTTTATTGTATACACACAAAAATGTTTTTTTTCCCATTGTTCCCATCAATCAACGCTGACATCTTGGCGATTGCCCCTTTCGAACACTAGATGGTGCAAGAGCTTTCCCCTAAATCTTGTTGTGTGACAGAATCAGTCAAAAGGGAGAAAAGTAGATCCACCAAAGTTGTCCATTTCCCCCGCACCAAACTGTGTGATTTAGTAAGAAATATTAAACAAGATAAATAACACTGAGGTGTAAAAAAGTTGACAGTAAGGTTGGTGGATTATCATGTTTCCAATTCTGTGTTTATGTACTATTAAAGGTGAGTAACAAATATGGTTTATTGTTATTTGAGTGAGCCAACCAGTTCAGCATTGAAAATTAGTAATTTGAACTTGTCCATTTAATACACTTTTATCCAGTTTAAAAAAAAAATGCAATTGTCTGTTACTGTCATGAACGTGGCGGCTTGGGAGCCGACAAAAGACGCAGGCGCAGGATGTCCAACGAGGCCAGACTTTAATCTCAGAACAGAGACAGGGTAACGCACATGACATCTGACAAGAACCAACAAAGGACTCACAAACACAGAGGGCTTAAACACACAAGGGAGGTGCAGGTGATTGGACACAGGTGGAAACACTCAGACAATCACAGGGGAAGACAGGACAAGGCAGGAAGTGAAGTTAACCCGTGAGCACCAGACACGTGAAACTACAGAAGAAGACAGGAAGTGAACCCAAACCGTGACAGTTACGCCCTCAGAACTGCGGATGACAAAGTAAATTGCTTTCACAAGAAATTACTTGTATAGATTATTAAATACTTAATTGTCTCAAATCCATAGGCCCTGGAAATAGACCATATGTGCACAAACATATTTTAGAAAAGGACACTAATAGCCAAGTCAAGGAGGGATGGAGGGAGTTGTACGCTGTACACATTATAAGGCCCTTTGAGGCTACGGACACATAAATATGTGATGCAAAAAAAAATACATAAAATACTAAGTAAAATCCAAAATTGTTATTCATATTCATCTGTGTGAGTTGCTGATTCATGATTTGTAACTGTTGGTATCACATGAATGTAGCTTTGACAAAAACTACTGTATTTTTTATGAAATGTGTAAAGTAGTCGTATAAAATAGCATAAAAAGGGAGATTCTCTTTACTTTTGTAAAGGAACGCGTGATTCTCTCAGCATGTGCGTAAAATATGTTTTTATTTGAATTTGGTTTCACACCAGTAAAGCCAACAGAACTGAAATTTGAAAAAAATCGTGTACTAAGTGTGTGTGTGTGTGTGTGTGTGTGTGTGTGTGTGTGTGTGTGTGAATTCAGAAGTCAAGAGGTAAAAAGTTGAATACGTTCCCACGAGAACGTTCCTGTCAAGTGTTTCTTTCAGGAAGCTGTGGTTTTGACTTGTGCTCACATCTTCTCATCAGCACAACGCTGTGTGCTTGTGCGTGTGTGTCTGTGTGTGCGTGTGTGTGTGTACATTATGTTTGACACAGTTGTCACGCCACGTGTCAGGTGGCTCTAAAGGAAACCCCAAAGGACGTGAGGTCAGGCCCAGAGAGGTCAGGGAAAAGTCACAATGCCTGCTTTCGTCAACATATTTCAATTCTCACAACGCCCCGTCAACTGTCTGTAAACCACAATCTGCACCAAACACTTTCTGTTTTGTTTTCACAACATCAAAACGTTTTTTGCACAAAACCTGACTATGAAGCTTTAAATTGAACAAGCATTTCCCAAGATTTGGTTCAATCGTCTGGTACACGAGCAGTCTGACAGTTGAAAGCTTCATAGCTTTATCCGAACACCAAACAGAGACGTCAGTGTTTGACAAAAACACACAAAAAAGGTGGTTTCGAAATGCAAAAGTTTTGTGTTTAATAAAGGTTTGATTGTAAGTGGTAATCATTCTCAGACGGAGGTAGAAGAGATTGTTGTGGTTTCGCTGGAGATGCCGTCTTCGCAGACTGGTTGGTCTTCAGACTTCAGCTGCAGCTCAAGTGTTTACCATCTGGTCCACGGAGAGCTGCAAGGACGGCTCCTCCACTCCACTGTGGACATGTAAGAACGGACACGCAAAACCATCGATCAATAATACGAAACACAATCACAACACCTAAAACACAAGTCACTTATCTCCCTTTTCGTTAGCTGCAAATTGAATATGGAACACTTGGTCAGACATAATGAGGAATTTTGGACATTTCAACAATGGATAATGAAGATGGTCAGAAGTTGCATCGAATGGCTTTAATCACATTGAGGCATGGAAATGAATTCAAGATGAATTCAAGTCCCGCAGATGTTGCATGGCGACGGCACAAACACACCTGAGCACATAGGTCACGCAGAGGATGCAGAGCGGCTGGTGGGCGCCAGGTCTGGACTTGCACGGTCGGACGCTGGGGATGACGGCGCTGTGAGTCTCCACCCAAACGTAACCTCCGCCCGACACCAGCATCCGGTACTGACCGCTGACGGACTGACTCTTAAAACACACTGCAGAGAGAGAGAGAGAGAGAGAGAGAGAGATGTTGAATGAGATCACAGGTAGTGTGAGTGTATACATACGTGCTTGTGTGTGTAGAGGGAGGGAGGTGGGGGGGTTGTGCATCACTTCTCACAGTTTAGATGATTTTTGGCCAAATGGTTTACGTCCAGTGTGTGACAGAGATCATAGATGGAACGACCCAGGAGCGCCTCAGTACGGTAACCCAAAAGCAGAGTAATTCTGCAAAATAAAAATAAAGTGGGTTTAATTGATGTACATCATGGAATTGTAATGGGTCATTGATATTTTTGGGTTCTATATATAGCAACAGTATAACGACATGTTGGTATTGAGAGTTATGAGTAACAAACCAAATCTATAACAGATTGAACATTTTCTCTAGAAAAGCACGTGCTAGTTAACATTGACCCTGACCTAATTCTTTGCTTTGCTCCTATGAAACCAGAAGAACCAGAACAAATATCAGTGCTGCAGAGAAATGTAAATGTTTTACAGATAATACGTACAACATTGCAAAATAAAATCAGAACTTATGTTCTATGACAGTTTATCTCTATTTTAGTCCAACACACATCCTTTCTTTATGCCAAACATGAGCAGAGTAACTACTTCCTCTTGGAGATCTGCATTCTCTTACAGCTCTTTCTCAGTTCATTGAATAAAATAAGATAATCCGAAGAACTAACAAACAGGACGTTTGTTAACTGCACAAAGGTTAAAAAAAAAAATAAAGCTAAACTGAAATAAGCTGTCGCCGGGTTTTACGTTAGTTTAAATCACCTGTGGTCACAGTGGGTGAACCTCATGTCCATGCTGTGCTGGCTGGTGAACGTGTGTGTGCTGAGGAGTGTGTGCGAGAGGGGCAGAGGCTGGCAGGTCAGCAGCAGGCAGGAGACGGAAGACGAGGCCACGCACACCTTGGCGCGGCCCTGGCAGTGCAGAACCTGAAACAACAGACGCAGCTCTGTCAGAAAGAGCCCAACGGCTGTGATCAGGAGCGTCCCGCTGGGCCATTTCTTCCCAAACCTTCCACGTGGCCGACTTGAGGCTGGCGCTTCTTCCTCGGTATGACGGAGCACTTTTTATCCTCACGACAAAGTCCCTCCTTGCACCCGACCAAACTTCCTCTAAAAAAAAAAGAATTAGAAACTGAATAAGCTACAGGGACAACCCCCCCCCCCCCCCCCCCCCCACACACACACACACACACACACACACAAACAAGCACCCGCACACACCTGCTGTTAGACGTATATTATTTCTGATTTCGTCGTGGTCACATGGGTGAGTAAACTCAAAGATATTATGTCCAATCAGCTCATTCTGTCAGAGAGAAAATACGAATACACGTCATTCACATATAAACGTGTGTGTGTGTGTGTTTGTGTGTGTGCGTGTGTGTACCTGTGTCAAGCCCATGTACTTGCTGACATTGTCGGACAGGTAGATCATGTCTCCCTCGGAGGATAAGACGATCAGAAACCCCTCCAGAATCCTCAGGTACAAGCTCGTCTCCTCCGAGGCCTCCGCATCCTCCGCCTCCTCGCGTCCTCCATCGCGGCGGCGAGGTTCATCTCCACCTCCCATCACTTGTCCACATTTTGCTACTTGACTAACCTGTGCTTTTGTCCGAGTCTCCCCTGAAACGGTGCAAGAGAGTGACTTGCTTTACTGATCGTTCATTTTGAAAATGTTGGGGGAACTATTCTATTTTTGTCTACACTTTCAGAATGTTCAGTACTTAAGGGAACTATCAACAAATAATGTGGAATATTGTTAATATTGTATGGGATACTGTTTGAGTTAGTCTGTTTTTTTGCAGAAAATACTCCTCTGCTTCAAAGGCGCAATTGAAATATAAAGTGTTCACACGCTATGCATTGACATTTGTGTAAAATCTGTACTAACACCCAATACTGCTGTATTTTAACATCTTTAACATATATTTAGAGCATGTGTGTCAGCATTTCCTGTGTGATTTGTGTGCGATGCTTGCTGGTACCTTTGAGCACTGTGTGCATGCGTATGTAGCTGAGGGTGAGGCGGATCACCGAGGGCTTGTCCAGGTGGGCTTGGACAGCCGGTTGGAGCGGCAGGAGGCGGGACAAATCTTCAAACACCTCGGACTCCACCCGTCGCCTCCTCCTGGCCGCCTCGCGGCTAATCGCCCTGCAGAGGACGGAGGGCAGGAAAAAGGGCAATAAAGTCCCCATAAACTCACACTGTCTGTATATACAAAAGATAGAGTGTTGAAATGTTGATGATTTTTAACCAAAACTGCTTTTTACTGTAATTTTGCTTGCCAATAGCATAACTTTCAATTCAGATTCTACCGTCACCGGGACCCAAAATCAGCACTAAAACAAAAACTTTGCAGGAACTGCAGGAAGATATTTTCCGCTTGATGAGACACACTTCGTATTATCAGATGAGACTGTCAGGAAATTAAGTACAGAACTATGAAATTAACACTTGTGGCACTCATGAGTTAGACAACAGTTTTGATTTGATTTTTTATTGGTTCTACCATAACTTATGAGCTAATGGAGAAGGACAGAATTTCACTGTGGTCCAGATTCAAGTAACATCGATGCCCAGTGTGGCCACAACAGCCTTTTTGGGCTCACCACATCACCCTAGTTACCAACCAAACTGAGAATTACAGCCCAAAAAAATAAAAGAAACATGGAGCTTTACCTTCTCTTCTCCTTGTCGCCTGTCATTGGGTCCAACGGGCGTCTCTACCCGTTTTCATGGCGAACGTCGGCTCGGAACGAGAGATTCAGAAAGCAGTGGTGGTTCACAGCGCAGCAGGAAATGCCCCCTCTGCAATTTGCACCATCACAGGTAGTCTAATTAATCAGACGGGCAATTAGTGGTGCCAAATGTCAAAAGGCAAGTGGTCCCTCCCCCCCCCCGCAGCACAGATGTCTCCTCTCCCCTCCGCGTGTGCATCACCTACAGGGGCCTCTGCAGACGAGCACGGTGATAAAAGCAAAACCCCTCCTCCCTCTCTCGACCTCCCCCGTCACTACTTCTTCTTCTCTTGCACAACTTTGAAGCATCCCACAAAACAGATTGGCCTCTGAGCAGCAGCAGGCGAGAATCGATAAATAAATAAATAAAAAAAGACGACGCAGAGGTGTCTGGGAGTGATGTAGACAGCTCAGTGTTTTATTGGAATCAGACCAGACAGGACGAGCCCGGCTGTTGCACTACATTTTGGCACAGAGTAAGATAGTGTGACCAGGAACAGCCTTACCCCTGGGTGCACAAAGCTTCACTACACACCGACTCTACTGCACACAGAGCAACCAGCTCACCTTCAGTTCACTGTACAGTACACGCCACGACAGTCCTTCTCGTGTTTGCATGTTTGTGTGTGTGTGTGTGTGTGTGTGTGTCAGAAAGAGAAAGAGAAAGAGGACAAGAAGGAAGAGACAAAAGGAGAGAGTTTGTATTTGGTGTTTTGCTTGTGTGTGTGTGTTGGAAATGAGAGGTAAGTCAGCTGCTGGTTTTCCACATTTCGTTTTAGCCCGGCTGTAACAGAACTATGATAGAATAGTTATAGTATTATACACAAAGGTTTCCTCCAGATACACTTCACAATAATACCTAAGATTTAAAATGAAAAGAAAGAGAGCCATAAGAATGAAAAGCCATTCTTGAAATGAAAAAAAAGCAAAAGTCAGAAAAGCAAGTTGTTTTGGCGTTTTGGAGTGAGACGGTTGCTGGAGGCAGAAAAGGGGAATTGGGGCTTTTGAGAAGTGGGGAAGGACACGGGGGTTGGGAGCGGGGGGCGGCTGAAAACACTGATGGTAACTATAGAAACAGAAAAACCGAGGACAGAAAGTCACACACCGACAAGAGAGAAAGGAAAAATCACGCATTCATTCGCACATACAAATATGTACATTCACGGCAGAAATAACGCCCACGAGCCGGCGCACTATGAAACTAGCAGATGGATGAATTAGCTGGAAATCTGCTACACAGGCCGCCTGCAACACTCTTCTGCCCCACATAATTAGTTCAATAGCCTGTAACTTGTAAGCTCGACACGTTATACACACGAGACGGAAGCATGACGAGCACAAGGGTTCAATCATACGCCACACACACACACACACACACACACACACACACACACACACACACACACAAACATTTTGAGAAAAAAGAAAAGACAAAAATGACACTTGAAGAAACAAATCAAATATATTGATAGTCAGGGTATTGCACAAATATTTGGCCCTAACTGCTCCACAATAAGGACAGTAATAACACAGGTAGGGTGCTTGTCCATGCGCCACAACGGACGATACCGACACAATACATCCACTCAATACAGGCTATTTACAGGCCTCTGCACCCAGCACCCACTGAACAGTCCTGGTGCTGGGGGAGACAAGCAGTAGGTGTGTGTGTGTGTTTTGGTTGTCTGAGCATGTGCAGTGAGCGTGTTTTCGTGTAGAGAGTAAAACATGTAGTGTGCGTAAACCTACATTAGAAATGTGCAACATGGGAATGTGTGTGCGAGAGCGTGTGCAGCTGTGTATATTCATAGTCATATTCATATTCATAATAAACCCAGGCAACAAGAACAACACAATGCGAGTAAAGAATATTCAAAAGAGTAACAACAACCAATAGCTTCAAAGTAAAGGAGTGGCTGTGTGTGTCTATTTTGTAAAGGGATTTATGTTTCTAAACATGTACGAATGTCAGCTATGTGTGCATACATGCTTGCCAGGTGTAGTGTTGATATTTCTGTGTGGATATTTCTGTGTGTGTGTGTGTGTTAGGTTTGCGACTCCTCGGGGGCACAGTAGGAGAAGTCCTTGAACTCCTCCTGGTTGATCTGTCGGATGATGGCCTCGTCTGTGGGCGTCAACACCGGGTCCTCCTTTGTGAAGTCCTGATCGAAGTTATTCACATCGCGCTTGGTCTTCTGCAGAGGCAAACACACACACACACACACACACACACAGACACACACACACAGGGGAATATGTCAGAGGAGGATGCTCTACAGGGGTTCAAAATTGACGTAACAGCGACACCTTCTGCCCACTGAGCCTTACTGCACCCACACTTGAGCAAAGGGTTAAATGGCGGCACTGGTGCTACAAATGTTCTACCTCACACCCTTTTTAAATTTGGTACAGCGTGGATTTCATCAGTGCCACTGGGTCAGTCCGTCTCTTTTCCTGTGTGCTCTTTCTCAATCAGTCGCGACTTCCTTCCTCCTTATCTGGTACAGAACATAATAAAAGCTAAACGTACAGTTAGTTTTAGCACTCTAGGTGCATGTGCATCACTGCATCCTCACCTGAATTGCTTGACCCAAAAAAAGCGTTTCTGCTCCGCTTCCTTCTTTCTATTCGTTCCTTCGTGTTCTGTAAACTGTTCTAACCCCACAATGCTGAGAACTGAGTGTTCTTGCAGCACGACAATAAGTTTTGAATGTCCGCATAATCAAGATTCAGTGAACCTCTGTGAGCCTCACGAATGAAAAATGCCATGAACACATGGAGACCAATAGATCGTCAAAGTTTGACATCTTTGTAATATGCTATCACGATTGCTAACACATGAGTGCGTGCTGGTGTGGCGTGTGTGTTTCTTACAATACGGGGCTTGAAGGGCGGTTTGACTTTTCTCAGCTCCAGCAGCACCCAGTCGATCTCTCTGAAGAAAGCGTGCGTCTTGATGGCCTCCTCGCAGCCTTGGCTCACCACGCAGCCCAGGCGCTTGGCCGGGTTCTTTGTCATGAACTACGCACAAAGAAACACACGACACACACTTTTTTCATTCCAGTTGCAGCAGCATTACTATGCGAATGCTCCAGGAAAATAGGCCGAGGAGAAGTCCGCTTTATTGTCATACATATTTAGTCTGGATTTATTATCACCATTTTATTGGATGAGCTTTATCCAAAGCACACGCCGTTTTTTCTTCTGCGTTCAACGATCTTGCATAAGTCCTGAATCCAGGAGGTTTTGAGTGTTACCCCCCAACTTCAGTTCTTTGTGTTAGCCATTGGGAAGCTCAACAATGTGAGATGAATCCTGGCTTTCTAAACTAATTCTGTGTCAGTGAGTAATTACAGTAAATTACAGTAGGGAATGTATAGTAATATACACATATTTATATCAATCTGGAGCGTGCACCGCATTTTAAGGTATGCTAAATATTACATTCAGCATGTACTACCGAATGCCGTGAAGGTGAAATAAAATATAATAAAAATAGTCCCACCTACAGTCGGTGAAGCCGCGAGCTCGAAATCTCATCCAGATCTTGGCAGCCGCCCAGAAAAAAAAAAGTCTGCCTTCAGTTTCCTCGTCTGCAGCCCAGGTAGGCTGCCCTCCCACTGACCCGCATTAACTGCTAAACGCTTCACTGTTGTTTTTTCCACGTCAGGGGGAAACACAGACACGCGTGTGCCCTCGTGTGTACGCGGAAAGAACGCGTTCAGTCTGACCGCAGCGCCTGTGATGTGAACGTCGGACCCGCCCACAGATTAACCGCCCGCCGCCGCCGGTTGACACCTGTGATGCTCAGCGGCGGACAGAAGCAGAACGAGGGGTTGAGCAACAAAGCATTTGGGTGCTAATAATAGAGCGGGTCGCTAATGGCTGCGTGGTGCAAACAAAAGAGGCGTAGCGGTGAAACGGGTCAGCAGAGTGCCGGCGTTATTTACCGCGTCTGAGAGCCGCCTCTTTTGTTCTGCCGTCTACTCAGTAGCGTGAGAGCAGTTGGGTTTTATGATGGCGTTGTTAACACTTTAACCTCTCTGGCTGACTCTTGTTTCATTCTGCTCGGTATCAGAGCAAAGGGAGGTGTAACACCACCGTGCTAAGTGCACTTTAAATGAGTTCAATTTGTTTGTGAGCAGATGGACACGCGAATGACAACAGGAGTGCAAAGAAGAACGCTGGATGGTCGCCAGTGAAGCCCCCCTTTTTGCATGAAGTTACATTTTTTGGCGGTCACAGTCATCCATGTCATAATGCAGCGTTTTTAAAGGTGACAACTGGCTAAATCTGGCTGAACGGTGAGCATTATATGTAACTGAGGCCCAGTTTGTGCCTTTCGTGCGTTGCCATTAGTTGCCAATGTTTTGGACCATCTGGATAAAATCATTTTCCATTTGTTGCATAGTAATTAATATTTTTAGCCTGTTTCCGAGTTCTGTTATTATATCCCAACAACAAAGAGTTGCAGGGGATAAAAAATGTCCTTGCTGAAGTTATAAAATGTAAATCAAACATTAAGAACTTGACCGTCCTATACCATCATGTTTCTCAATATGAATTTGACTTTGACAAAAAATTGTTTATATCTTTCATAATTGTGGAATATGTTGCGGAACGACCTGGATTTAACTAGTTTTATCTTTTTGAATAATTTATTACTTGAAAGGTTTTTTCTAAACTCGGTCTAACAGAAAGATTTATTATTCATTTGGAAAGTACACGAACAACAATATAATATCAGTACATTAACTAATTAGGAAACACCTACTGAATTAAAACATAACAAATCCAAGTTTTTTTTGATTGGCTCTTCGAACTCTGATGAATAATCAAACAAAGCGGATGTTGTGCGTCGTGCCGCAGAGACGGAACCTACGGCTCGCAGGATGGAAACCGCCTCCTTGCTGAGCCACACGGGGTAGAGGACGTCGTCGTGGAGAATCGACTCGAACAAGTCGTCTTCGTTGTCGGCCTCGAACGGGGGCTGTCCCGCCATCATCTCGTACATCAGCACGCCGAGCGCCCACCAGTCCACGGACGCTCCGTACTCCAGCTCCTGCAGGATCTGACCGCGACAACAGGACACGGGTCAACGTGTGGGGGGGGGACAGGAAATACTGCAACACAGGTGCACCAGGGCGGACTGGGGGTTTAAAAACTTTAAAAACAGGTTCCCGGTCTTTTGTTTACAGAAAGTGAAGAACAGTAAGATAGATGACACGAAGGACAGTGAAGAGGAAATAAAATGGAGGAAAAGAAAATAGGAAGAAACTTGGGAAAGGAAAAGGGAAATTTTGAAAAACGCTGAAAAAAGCTCCGGTTTCCACACGTAATGAAAATATTTGTGCCCAATGACCCCGTGTTTAAGTACCAGTAACTGCAGCTGAAGTCATGATAAGCACTTAGCTTTAGACTGTTGGTCCAACAAAAAAAACCCGGAGAAATGATTAATGATTATTATTAAATAAAGTACTTGTTGAGTTGACACTAGTAAGTTCATCCAGACGACAGCAGACCCGAGGGAGAATACACAGAGCACAGAGCTGTTGGTCTGGACCGTTCCGCTCACCTCGGGGGCGATGTAGTCCGGCGTGCCGCAGAACGTGGTGGTGGTGATTCCGTTCTTGATGCCTTCTTTGCACATGCCGAAGTCCGCCAGCTTACAGTGTCCCTCCGCATCCAGCAGGATGTTGTCCAGCTTCAGATCTCCTGAGAGACGTGGGGGGGCGAGGGGGGGTGGCGGCGTTAGCGTTAGAAGTGAGCGTGCAATGTAAAGCAAAATATGGGAGATCACTGCAAAAAATGCAATCAGTTCTAGCAGTCGGGGAGGTTTACCTGTAGATGACCCCGTTGCGGTGCAGGAACATGAGGGCCGAGGTGACTTCGGCGGCGTAGAAACGAGAGCGCGACTCGTCGAACTTCCTGGATCGCTGAATCTGGAACATCAGGTCTCCTCCGTTCACATATTCCATTACAAAAAACAAGCGGTCCTACGCAAAGGGAGAGAGAGGTAAGGGACGTGGCAAACGCAGACGAGCTATCACGTGTGTGTGTGTGTGTGCGCGTGTGTGTGTGCGCGCTCAGGTGGTCCTACCCGTGTCTGGAAGCAGCAGTACAGCTGGGTGAGGTAGGGGTGTCGGCGGGCGAGGGCCAGGATGCGCTTCTCGGTCATGGTGCAGTCCACGTCGTCGTCCTGCAGGATCACGTCCTTCTTCAAAACTTTGACGGCGTAGACGTCCTCCGTCCCCTTCAGCTCCGCCAACATCACCTGGACGAAAAAGGGTGGAAATTACGGTTTGCGTGTGGAATCAGCATCAAATCAAATCAGTTGACTGTTCAACACTGTTGGTCTGACAAAACAAGACATCTGCATATGTCGACTTGAACACCGGCGATGACTTGATGATCGTTAGCAGCTAAACGTTCAGCTGCTGGAAGCTAATTTTGTCTGTCAGCTGCTTTGTGCTGTTCTCACTCCCAGAGCACCAGATCCGTGTGGGGCTCCTCGGCGCCCGATGCCATTTCATGACCTCTGCCCTTTAGTGCAGAGGAAAAAGCCCCCGAGAGTGCAACGACTTTGTGTGAATATCAGAAATGCCCACAGAGGGCGAGAGGGTCAGGACGGAAATACGGGACAGGAGGCCGCTGTTAGTGGCAAAAGCATGTGATGAACTGGAATGCAAACACGTCGGCTATTCCGGTAGCGTTAATCGCTTCATCAGAGCCTTTTGTTGTCGCTGTAAACACCCACCTGCTGCCAGAAAGACAACATTCACGAGACTGGTGGGATCTAAACAAAGCAGTAAAGTTTCAGGCACAAAAACCAGAACAATGAGTCAAAATACAGTTTTGTTTTAATTTAAAAACATTTTACTGCCATCTCTTTACCGCGTGCCACACAGATTTTGTTTTCCTGTCAATACGAGGGAAAGGTCGGGCTCGCTGTTTAGTGAGGTACGCGGCGAAAGAAGCTGCCTCCGTACAAAACATAATTGACGTGTGAATTGTTCTATTCCTGTCCCTGAAAACACCAACGTCTCCCACGAATAATGGGACCTACGATGAGCACGGTGTTAACGGAACAACAAAAAACACCATGTTTCAATTATGAACATAATGAGCGGTAAAACAAACAAACACGCCTCCGCCGCGTCGTCGCACCTTGCCGAAGCTGCCTTTGCCGAGGACCTTGATAAAGTTGAAGTCCTTGAGGCTCCTCCTCTGGATCTGTCCGTTCTCCTTGACCGTCGAGGAGGACGAGGAGGAGGAGGAGGAGGAGGTGGAGGTGGTGGAGGAGGAGGAGGAGTGTTGGGGTCCCTGCTGGTCGAGCGACAGCGAGTCCTGCAGGCGTTCTAACTGTGCCAAGTCTGTGGGCGTCGACGGTAAAAACAAAAAAAAAAAGCAGATCAGACATCAGCGAAAACACAGCGGCCGTCTTTTTGGTCGCCGTCCGTTTTTTTTCTTTCTAAATGTCGCCGGTTGTTTGTTGCAGATTACTCCTCAGTAAACTTTGAAAATGACTATCCTCCGTTCAAACCAGGCGATGACTAAGCTCCATTATTTCTGAACAGGGTGATTAAATAGCAGCAGCGGTGTTCATCAACGTTTTGGCTCCATGGAACACAAATGGGAACCATTCCACAAAGAGAAAGTTAACTTTCACTTCTCAGCTTGCAAAGTGTGAGAGAACGATGACTAACGTTGACACGCAAACGGTGGTGGGCGGTGGGAGATCATTCTTAGACGTACTTAGATGTACTTTTAGTCTTATATATAGAAGGACACTTCTTAAAAAGGAGAACCAATATTATTCCTGAACAGAAAAAAAAAATTCCACTCTGGTAAAATGAACACATTAAAACCACATGCTGCTAAGAACGCATCTCGGAGGCCTTTGAAATGCCTGTTTGTGTGTGCGTGCGTGTGGTGTGCGGTGTTACCCTGCTGGGAGGGGGAGGTGGGGACAGCTGGCTGGCTAAAGCTGTTGTCCTCAGGCTGGGAGAGCTCAGGAGGAGACTGGGGAGGGTCCTGCCCTGGAGTCAACTGGGAGGAGAGAGAGAGAGAGAGAGAGAGAGAGAGAGAGAGAGAGAGAGAGAGAGACCACATGAGCGTTCTTTTGGGCTCGGTTCTTGGAATCGGAGAGTTTAATTGTCGTGAAGTGGTCCATAGGATTCTGCAAATGGCCGCATTGAATAAATATACAAAATGACAGGGTTGAAATTGTTGGCTATGACGACCGTCCGCTTACCTTCCTCCTGCGCAGCGCGGTGTTGGAGATCTTGTCCGGCGTGACTCCGAGGTCGGCCAGGACCTTAGCGATTCCTCGGGCGTCCACGCCACAGTTCGGCGCTACGTTGGACTCACACCGCCTGTGCACATTCATCTTACATACTACATTCACACAAAAGCACGTGGAAACGGCTCAGGTTAATAAACCCACCAAGGCATTCAGGCCTAAAGGCTGGAATTTATTCCAAAAAGACACAGTTGAAGTATCAATGTACTGTGAGTGACACAGTAGGCTTCATCTTGGGATGTAATTGCAGCAACTAATCATTGGATTTATCGACTAATATGTTAAATATTGTTTTTATTCATTGCTTAGTGTAGAAAATGTAACTAAATAGTAAATAAAATAAACTTGCTTGTTTGATCAAAATTATAGTCCACAAGCAGCATTTCAGATTCAGAAATTTTTTTATAATGTTTTTATTGAATGGTTGTCATTAATTCATTAACAAAATGTCATTCAACTAGACAGATGATTATGAAATACATAATGCTAGTTTTTGTACTATTTCATCAGCTTTAAAACCATTCTTCTGCATGACCGAAAACACCCTTCTTGACACCATCTACGTGTTTGGCATTAACTATGAAACTGTGATAAAAATGTGTTTAATTTCACTGTAACTTGCAGATTAAGATTAAGTACCGCTTATTGAATCATTTCTGTTTCTTTGTTCGCAGCCTTTTCCTTTAAATGCACACGTACGCTTCATGGTTGTGAAACAAAAGCACTTCTAAATGCATCCCGTGTGCGCTGTAAATTCCCCACTGCACCTGAACTCACCTTTGCACTGCAGGCCCTGCCTCATGAGGCCCCACAAGCAGGGAGCCGCAGTGGTCACAGAAGGTGGGGACCTTGTAGTTGTGGATACTGAACTTGTGGGGCATGTTAACACTGAACCGCTGCGAGCCCACCTGCAGAGGGAGACACACACACACACACACACACACACACACAGACACACACACACACACACACACAGACACACGTCACAAAGAGGTCACTGTCGCATCATTGGAGGAATAATGCATGTGGCTGGGACACATTGTACACATGCACCTCAGTTTACCAACACATAACATACGTTAAAGTGGACATATTCTTCTGAACTAAATGCTTTTAAACAGTACTACATTTGTCCTGTTTGCACTTACCTCTTCTGGTGTGTCCTCCTGCTTCTTCATCCCGGCACACTTGGTGATGATGAGCTCATGGCAGCGCTTGTGGACGACGCAAGTGCACACTGGAAGCACACATCATCAACATGAGGCGTTCGGGAATGTTGCTAAATCTTATCAAATGAAGTTTGGTTTTGCCTATAAAATGCAATAACCATTATGTGATGTTATCACCAACGATGTCCCTGAGATTTAATGGATGCAAGTTATGTCCTCTAGTGGTTCTGAAGATAGCTGTTGCACCTGGTAATGCCAACACTGAACTTATTGAGGTGGCGGTTAAAAGCCGGCGTAGAAATGTAACATTTCTGTCAAAACTTTTTTTGTTGGGTAGCTGCAAGCTCTCATGTACAGAGAGTAGATGCTGCACTTGGTGTTCCAATGCACAGGATAAACTGAGAAGGTTCTGATGAGTCAAGCCAACGTGTTTTGAAATGTGGATTCTCTCCTATTGACCAACATGGGGAGAGTCAGGTTGTGTAGACGTTTATGAGACATTTTATTGTCTTTTATTCAAGACTGAGCTGTCCAACAAGGAGAGAGTCTTTTTTTTCTGAGCACCCAACGTTTTCTATGCGGTTTGCTAAATGGCTGAAGGTTGAACAAACTTTTTCAGAAAAGGACACTGAATGTCGGCAGCGAGTTTTGCGCTGAAAAAGTGCTTTTCTGATGTCCCCTTGGGGGTGAAGGGCAGCCGAAATGGGTGTAAAATAACTGGCTTACCTTCAAAGCAAAATGTTTTTGTATAAAAGATGTCATGATGATGTATACGAAACATCCCAATATGACTAGTGACACGATTGTAATTCATGAGCAGTGATTAAATGCTGAAGAAAACAGGGTACGAAAAAAGCTAAACGGAGAAGACGTTCATGAGCATTTTTCCACAGCAGATGTTGTTGGTGTAACGCGGGTCATCTGTGGCTCTGGGTGAAGGTGGCTTGAGACCAAATCACAGCTGTCACTCAGCCAGGTGTAATCCCTCTTGAGTTCTCGTGCTTAAATAATAAATGATGTGCAGAGAAATTGGAAGCGGGCAGAGAAAGGTACTCACCCTGACACTGGTATCCCTGCTTCCCCAGCACGCCCCTATCGGAGCACACACACACACACACACACACACAGGAGGTTGGATGAAGGGAACATGAGGGCAGGTGCGTTCGTTGGGTCTAACGTGTGTTTTTGTGTCCTACCAGATGAAATCTCTGCAGTGTGAGCAGTAGGTCGGCTGCCTCAGGTAGGTGGCCATGAACTTGTGTCCGTTGACCTGGTGGACGCGTCTCCGGACGGCGCCCTGTCGCCGGCGGGGTCCGATCCTCTCTCGAAACACCCGCTCCTCATTCTCATTGGTCCCTGTGGCTGTGAGATTGACACAAAAACACCACAAACGAGTTTTTATTAACAAAGAACCCTCGTAACATTTGTGTTCCTGGGTAAGTTTTCTTCCCGCCCATTGATCGAACTTTCTAAATTTGCTTTGTGCAAATACGGATGATTTGCATCATGTTGCCGGAGATGTTTAATCACTTAACGGCCTCTCATCATCTTCTTCGCCCCCCCGTCCCCTGACTCGCACACAAACACCCCACACCTACCAGATAGCTATTTATACTTTCATGTGTGGGCACTAAAACGAAGGACAGCGTATTAAGATCCTCCTCCTCAGCGAGCTGCTCGTCCTCACTGCATCTCCTCCGAGAGATTAATGCTTTCCGAGGGTAATCTTAAGACAAGAGATCCACCTCCACTCTCACTCCCACGCACACTGCTTCCCTCCGCGCTCCTGTCCTAGTTTGCCTGTCTTTTGCACACACACACACACACACACACACACACACACACACACACCCCTCTCTCTCCTGGGTGCGTTATAGATGTGGTTACTGTTGAGTTTCGATTACAGGCAGGCTGTCTAGGGACTGTGTGTGTCTGTGTGTGTGTGTGTGTGTGTGTGTGTGTGTGTGTGTGTGTGTGTGATGGTGGTGTCGCTGAGAGGGAGGGGGACAGCTTAACAGGCCATTACTGGGATCACTTTGTTTTACATAATACATCATCCATCTGTCCTGGACACACACACACACACACACACACACACAGGCGTCCCGATGAAGCATGGCAACAGTTAATAGCGATTGTCGTGGAGACAGACGTTGTCTGGTTCAGCTGAATGACCCACTGGGAGATGGACGTTCAATAAACACACACATACGGAGGGACAGAAGACTCAGATCTGACAGAAACGTGTGGAAGACGAGCAGACGGCGAAGAAGAAACCAGCTGTGATAAAAATGGATAAAAACACTAACGTGGCAGTTCTAAACTAAACTCAAAACTTTCTTCCCATTGATATGTATGTGCATTATTCAAATAAGGAATAGGAGTATGGACTTTTATATTTTTATATACTGATATTTGGTGGAGCAGATGGAGCTAATATCTGACCATATTCAGTTACATGATATACAAATCTCCACATTTCAGAGTCTTAAATACAACTTTAGGCCCACATTCAAGAAGTACTCTGCATTATTAAAATAGTTGGTGAATATATTTCTAATAGATCAATATATTTATGTTGATCTATTAGTCAAATAATCGTTGCAGCACAAATTATTATAGTAAATATGTATATTACATGATCAATTTTATAGGGAATCAAAATTCACTGAATCTAGGTCATTTCCCCCCAAAGTACTTGCGAATGATTAAATAACAGATAAAGATCTTGCAGGGTAAAAGAAGACCCTTTTTAAGAAGAACAACATTTCATTTTAAGTGCTCACTCATGAAAGTTCTTTTTTACGCTTTGCGGAAAGTGAATAAAATATTTAAAGGGAGAAGAAAAGGATGAAGAAACAGAGAAGAGAAAGACTGCAGATGGTAAGATTAGGTCAGATTATTGTCTTCATTCGCTTCCGCAGACCAACAGATGTTCAAGGAGAGAGGAGAGGAGAGGAGAGGAGAGGAGAGGAGAGGAGAGGAGAAGAACAACTCTTTCCAGCCTCTGAAGCTGAAGAGAACAGATTGCACCAGGGGAAAAAAAAGAAACTGCTAAAAATACCACCTCTTCCTCTAGTTCTCACCCTCCATCTCTCCATCCCTCCTATCAGCACACACACAGACACACACACACACACACGCGCGCCATTTGTTTTTATCAGCATACATTAACATCACCAGCACTGGTGAACTCAGGGAGGAAGTGGCCAAAGTGGCCAATCATCGATGAGGAGGGCAAGACACAGACGCCTGAGTCTGCATAAGTACGTGTGCTCGCGCGCGCGTGTGTGTGTGTGTCTGCGTGCGTGCGTGCGTGTGCTTGCGTAATCCGCTGCTCAATCTCCCCTCCTAAGAATCGACTCCCTCTCCCTCCAGCCTCCACCGCCCGCTCCATCCGTCATTCCACAGAGGAACGGCAGCTGCTGCGTTATGCTGCAGCATGCGTACGCACACACGGGTATGTGTATTTATACACACACAAGCTCACTTTTACTGGAAAGCGTTTCTATTTATAACCAGGTGTGAAGACACACAGGTGCAGGTGAATACCCCTCTTATCAGGCAGCATGTGACTGAGCGCGCGTGTGCCGAAGGGTCTAATTGACAAGAGATTTTTTCATGTTTAATTGATCCGAACAAATAAGAGGAGAAGGAAACAAGAGAACAAGAGGAAGGAAGAGAAAGCTCTATGAAATCTGTTACGGAACTTTTTTTTAGGATAACAGGAAGTAACCTTTCCATCGCACTTTTTGTTTGTGATCACATTCTTAAACGTGCTGATGTAACACAAAAACGTCCCCCACAATGCATTTCTTTGGTAGGTGGCTTGAGACCGCCCGTCGGCCTCGTGAGCTACGTAGATGCTTTGAAACTAGATATAACTAAATATAAATAGCCGCTTTAAGCTCATTGTAAAGTAAAACAACATTAAGGGATATTACTAAAAGACGCGTATTGGTCGTGCAGCTACTAACTGATCATTTTGATTTTTTGGGGAATAAAGACTTTATTATTTGTAAATCTGCATTTGAGTCCTGCTTCCGCCGCCCCGTCGCCCCATCTGCTTTTTAAGACCACAAACCGTAATGTTTTGGCTCTGTTTTGGTGCTTTCAGGGGAAAACGCTCTGTTAAACGGGACGCACATGGTGACATACTTAGAAACGGAAGAGAGCGATACTTCCAACGAGAGTTGAAACAGTTGAAACCAAACCAGACCTGAAAGAGAAGTGAGCATCGGACTTATTTTTCTCCGGTGCCAAGAAACACAACATTATGAATGCTAATGTTTCTTAGAACGCTCGGCAGCTGATTTCAAACAAAGTGTACTGTACTGTGTTTTAATATGTAATAGCTTTCCTGTCACTGGCATAACAGGGTGTTTGTGTGGTGGGTTTTTACCTTCCGTGGAGGAACCGGACAGATCGATGACCACGTACACCTTCCCCTCCGGCTCCAAGTCGATCTGCCGCAGAGAGAGAAGAGACACTCGGTGAGCTGAACAGTGAACGCAGGCATCGTTTCTGCGCCTCGGATGGTATCTGCACACATACGTGTTGCAACAGGGCCTTTTGTTTACACCTGGTGTAAACAGGCGTCTCCCCCTTCCCTTGTGAACCCATCTCAATGTGATGAAATACGCAGCAGAAACGGACAGACTTGGAATGTGTGACGTGACGCCGCTTAGCTTTTGGTTCACTTGAGAAAGCAAAAAAAAACTGGAGCGGTCTTCTAATAGAACGGACAACTTGCTCCATTTCCAACCCTTCAGGATGTTGCCTTTGAATACTGGAATATAGGTTGAGTCAATAAAACTGATGAAGCTACAGTTTCATAAATGAATAAAGTGATCTATAATGTATTCATCCACTTTTCTAGTGTATCATTCAAAGCGTCCATTTCTCCTTTATGCTCCAGGATGGATCACATTTTCACACAGAGATGAATAAGATATAACATTAACTTTCTACATATCATCATCCCAAATAGTCTGTTACTGTTAACTGAAGCAGCAATAAATAAAGGTTTGAATTTGAAATAATAAATAATTCCTAAGTCAAGCAAAGGCCCAGTCCTCTCTGTGTCAACAGGAAAGATGTTAGATGGTAACATTTGAATTCTTCTGTGACTCTCCTCTTGCCAAAAAAGGCAAACGGATGATAACTGCAGGGAAAGTACCTGAGTTATGTTATGTTATGTAAATGACCAAGAACTGAAACTGATCAAATCATAGTCATTTTTTATGAGTTTAATAAAAAGGGATATTTAGTATTTAACGTTTTAAGTTAGGATTCAAAATGGGTTATTTGTGTTTGTCATCAAAACAGAGGCAAATTTATTCAAGGTTTCATCCTCAAACATTTGATATTTGATAAGCAAACACACAATCCGCACACGCACAAGACTTATTCAACAAATAATGACATCAACTCCTGTTCAATATACAAAAAGATTAGAGGAGAGCGACACAGAGAGCGCTAGAGAGTCAGACAACACAAGAAGAGAGAGTACAAGAGAGAGTGAGAAAGAGAGGTTTAAATCCTTAGTTAAGCTCTGGGACAGCAGCAGATCCTCTTATGCAACAGTCAAACTCTCACACACACGCACACACGTACATACATAGATGTCCATGCATTGCTTAACATGGAATGCAAAGATCGCACGGAAGTCTGCACCAGGAGACGAATCCCTTAAAAATGACTTCATTTTACCGTAAAGGTTAAATGCAACTAGCTGTATTTTCCTTTTTGGTAAATAAGGAAAAGGTTGACAACTAACAGACCCGTCGCAATCATTACATAAATGCCCGATTGCGATTATTTGAGCTGACCGCAATCATTTTGCATAATCACGGAAATTTAAATGTCACATAAAACTAAACGTGAAACTGTTTGGATGCAAAAGGGCGGCATGTCCAGAAGTGGTTAAGCTTCTCTACTTCCGGGGGCTCTTCAGTGACCTTTGGCCATGGAGGCTGGTCTCCCCCTTGCCTCCAGACAACCAGGATTATATTAACTCTTCAAAATAAAATCAAGCCTCATCCCATGTTAATTGAAAGCTTTAACAACAATTCTAAAACGTGCTTCTTCTTTTTTTTATGATCGATGAGTAGCAGAGAGGTAAAACATTAGCTCATTCTCTTTCTCCAACCGTAGCATCATTTTGAAGAGCAGTCAGCAACATTTATTCTAGTTGCAAGGTCAAAGACAAGAGTGCCGCTGGGTGCAATCACATTAACACAAAAGGTACAATTTATTCGTTTTTTTGTGAAATTATTTGTATGACTATTTGTTGTAAACTAAAATTTCAAGATTTCGAGTAATTTAATTTGTATAATTTCTTTGTGTCTTTTGGAATTTATGTAAAAAGTTCTTTACCAACTATTTTAACAATGATTGATCTTTTGTCATCTATCCATGTAGGATGAAAACTTTTAAAATTTAAAATTTTAATCAACCGGAAAATAACATTTGAAGGCATCACCTTGGGCTCTGGTAAGTTTTGGTGCCCATTTGTATCTTTCAATTTCTTTATTTATTGAACAATGAGAGCAACCATTAGTTGGATGCCTTATGTTGGACCCTCCCTGTTACAATGGTAGGGTAAAAACTGGCAGTATCGTCCTTTTGTGGCATGTACAACACTTGCCACTGCATGGGATTTGCAGCCTTTAAACGGCATTGGATTGTTGATGTCCACCCTTGAAAATGATGTGCTAATCCCCAATTGTAACCTCTTGCATAACGGTGCATCTCGGCAGAGATTTTAGCTGAAAGATGGACTCAGAGTGATTTGGAACCGAGTGGAGCAAATAGGCAGCGCCATCATTGATTTAGTGCTCTGGATCCAGAGGTTGTACGCCAGCCAAAAAAAAAAAAAGAAACTGCACTGCGCTGACATCACCAATTACCGGCCACTTGGGCTGTGAGTTGCCTTGAAGCTTTTTATTATTGGCTATCCAAGCCAATAAGAAACACTAGACAGACGTGTGTTATTGAACATGAATAAAACCATGCCTGTGTTGTTTTATTTATTTTGGCGGGACAAAATCATTACTGCGTTAATATTTCATAGTGAAACTATCCACCAGAATTGAGGACACAGTAGATATTTTAGCCAGGCAGTGCATAACCCTGCATAATCATTGTCTTATTTATTATTACAACTATGATTTGTATGCTAAAGCAGTGGAACAGAAATTAGTTTTAATCCATCCTAAAGGCTTCCCTCTCAGCCAGCGCAGCATGGATTACTTTGAAACATTTACTACGTTTTGTCGTAGAAATTAATTGAATAACTGGCTGATCGATAAGAATGTGAGAGCGTATTCAGAAATGCCACAAGAAAGAAATCTTCATTTTTCTAAAAGCTGACAATGACGTTAACTCTGCAGACATTTCTATGGTTACCGCTCTACTACAGTGTAATCATGTATCCTAGCAACAGACGTTTTTAGGGTTGCAGTGCTGCTTTAGCTTTTGGTGGGACGTTGTAAAATACGGAAATCGTTGTAAAATACGGTTCCTTTTCTACGGAAAAGGAACAGCCTACATGCTCAAATGAATAAAAGTACATATTTCTTGTAGTGCTATTTACTACCTACAGTATAGAAAGATAAATACATTTAAATAAATACAATTATTTGCGTGACATTATTCAAAATAATAATAATAATGGTGTATTACTCAACCTGTGCTACTTTGTGTTACGCTGTGGGTTCGTTTCCTGTTTTATTTTGTAGTTTCCTGCCTCTCGTGTCTCTGGGTTGACTTCACTTCCTGCCCTGGTGTGTTTTCTCCTGTGGGTGATTGTCTGCTTTGTTTCCTTCCCAGTTTATTTAAACCGCGTGTGTCCCTCGTCTCTACTCGGTTCATTCAACGAGCGCCCCGAGTTGTCTGAGTGAGTCTCGTCTACGTCGCTTAGTGTGTTTGCTCGTGTTCCCGCTCAGCGTTTTTCCCCCTCGGCCTTTTTGATTTGAACTTTTGAGCTTTTATTTTTGTTTGTGGACCCCCAAGTGACACTTTGAATTTGTGCAGAGAACTTGGCTTTCCTCGCATTCCTCCACGGTGAACAAAGAAGACTTGGGCATTAACTCTCGCGCGCATGCCGCCCTACTCGCCCGTGCGAGTTCCGACTTGTCCAAAGTTTTTTAATAGTTGAGAAGTGTGGGTTTGGCAAGTAGTGAGTGTTAAACTGAATGAGTAAGACTTGGATTACGCAGCAAAAGTTGACCTATTTTGTGAACAGATGTTTTGCTGTTGTTGACGCAGCCCCCTGACATGACGTTTTGTAAAATAATGGAGATACTAATGGAAGTTTTGTCGATAAAGAGCTCCTATTACGTCATTAATTACCCCCATTGCTTTATCTGCTCGACATGTCGGACTCCACTGAAATCAACCCACGGTCTCCTTTTCTGTGGTTCTAAGCTCACATGTCTCCATTTGTCACAAAACGTTATGTCATTACGTAGGCCCAAGCCTTTAGCAGCTAATTCAAGATAAAACATCTAACACATGTACAAATGTACAAATTCACCCTTTAACCACCAAACATAATTAGAAATCAACTGTTTTCCAACGGCATTCCCAAAGAATGCACTGAATTATGAAATATTTAGGGCAGCAGCTACTGATTATTGGTCTATTCAATCCTAGAACATGGTGCAGAGGGCAAAGACAAAAAGTAGTACAAATCTAAACTTAAACCAATAACACTTATTTCAACTCAGCAATGGATGAAGCCTGATCGTATCATCATCAATAGAAGGACATATGCGATGACAGAAGATGTCATCCACACCACTACCCCTTGGCTTGGCCTTAATCACAGTGCACACACACACACACACTCATGCACTTCCCTTCCCTGACAACAAAAGATGTGAGCAGAGAGAGCTGGAGAATCTAGTTCGCCTCATTAATCTTGTTAGTCCAATTAGGACACCGATACAGCCAAGTGGACGGATAACTTGCACACACATACAAGAAGCTCAAGTGTGTGTGTGTGTGTGTGTGTGTGTGTGTGTGTGTGTGTGTGTCTGGGGATTTTAAAATAGACTTCGGAGGGAGTTCAGCATTAAACACACTTTTAGGCTTAACTCTCTTGGGCTCGTTCCTTCACCCCACACACGCACACACACACACACACACACACAGATACGCACACAGCATATGCAGCGGCACAGGGAAGCACTCAAACAGGCAGACAGGGCACTCAAAGCTTGTATCATATCAATACTGTGGAGCTAACCCCCTCCCACTCTCCGTCCATCCAGTTGGCTATCTGTGCCCGAGCAGACAGCTCTCTCTGTCTCTCTCAGGAGCGCTTAGTCTCAGTCACAGCCTCCCACATCCATCTGTCAAATAACAAATTTTGCCTTTGAGAGAGCTCGACCACATTCACACACTAACGTGTGCTTCTATCTGTGTGTGTGTGTGTGTGTGCAGTTTTTCTCTTCTTTCTATCACCGAGCGCCTTGTGAGCGCGTCCGCCTGCAGACCCGCTCCGGAGGTCCATGCTGAGTGAGACAACATGAGAGTCATGCATCTTTAATGTAACATCACAGATGGCTAATAATGTAAGAGGAGCTGAGCTGCACGGCGGCGGTGAGCGGACCAGGCCCCGCCCCGACGCCACGAGTGACAGGTCAGACGGTCCAATAGCGTCGAAAAACTGGACAGGAGGAGAATTTGATTTAAGCAAGCGGACATTCCCAAACAGCTCACAAAGCTCACACGCGAGGCATGCAGGTGGACCGACAGCTGCTGTCAACGCTGCGGGGTCCGTCTAAAAGGAAAACACACTTCATGAAGACCCTCGCTGCCAAAAGGAGGCCGTGTCTCTAACCACGGAGAGAGAAACTGTCAAAATAGTATTAAACAAGTTTGTATCGAGTATGGAAATAAACTTTATTTGTTTAGTTAAAAGAAGAAAAAAAATGTGGGGTAGTTTTCTGTCCGCTGGCACTCGCTGCACCAGAAATGCATATTGATTTGCATAAGGAAGGGATTTCACTATGCAACCATCCAATTTACAGTTAACTTCATCTAGAGGGACAAAGCAGAGTTGCTGCGTTGTGAACTCAGTAGAGAAAACAATTATTTATCTCCTAATCTTTCCACAACTAAAATTAAAAACAATTTTGCTCAAAATCTTCCTTGTGGATACAAAATAGAAAGATAGAAACCGAGACAGTGTTAATTTCACCTGCTGAGCCAGCTGCAACATCCTCCCAATTATTGTCCAGCACAGACAACATGCATTAAATACGTGCCAGAATACAAACACACACACACACACACACACACACACAACACACACACACACAGCAAAGGTTGACCTAATTTGGCATCGGTGAGCAGAGCACATTGCTTATCTTTTGTGTGTATCTGTGTGTGTGTGTGTGTGTGTGTGTGTGTGTGTGTGTGCGTGTGTCTGTCTGTGTGTGTATTGTCACAGTGGAAACAGTGCATCTTAAATCCTGTCCGTCCTACTTAAGCAGCAGGTCACTTAGGGGGCGGAGCTTATGATCTCATGAAACTTGTCACAGCGAAGGAACGAGCCAATGACAATATATGATGACGTGCATGATGCTAAACTTCCCTTTCCGTGGCATGAAGTACAGCACAGTGGAGCCGAGACGCACAAGAAACTCCACCTGTGTTTTTTAAAATAGCCCGAGCGAGCAGTTTGGCTAATTTGCGGTGCTGTTTGCACACAAGTTGGTCGTCGCATTTCAAAAATTCACGATTAATAACATAAATCCTAATTATGTGCAGCGCAATGGATTCATTTCAACATGTATAGAAGCTTCACACTGTTTGCATGTGTCATTTGGTAACAAATCCCTAATGAAGCGGGGGGGGGCTGGCCTCTTATTGTGGTCCTTCTGTCCTTAATCCTGGCGGCCTCTAAGTATGAGCATGTGAGTGTGTGTTGATGCCAAGTGTCCAACAGCGGTTGGCTGACATCTGACGCGGCCCGTGTCCCTGAGAGGAAACGTTGCCCTGCGTGGTCATCCTGTCTCTTAGAGGCTTCTAGCAGCCTCCGGCTTGATTTATTTATATGTACACACAGCTTCTTTCTACACCTCCTCTCCTCATCTCCCGCTTCATCACCATCTTCCTCTTCTCCACAGCTTTCTCCTCTTTCCCTTTATACACGTATTTTCATTCTCTTTACCTTCCCAAACTTCCCCTTTCTTGGTTTCTACCTCCTCTAATTTCACTCTTTTTCTGTCTGATTTCAAAAACCTTAATTAAAGACATTTTACTCACTATAGGTACGTTGAAAACCAGCAAAAAACTAGACTTAACACGCCTATCTCCAAATGGAGTTGCTGAACAATTTATTTTTTGTATATTATAATGTTAGTCCTGTTTTGACGTAGCATTGTGAATAATGCGTTTGTGGTAATGACACTAGATAGCAGCGTATGTGCATGAGTACAATGAATATATCAGATACCACAGCTAATAATCTAATAAAGTTATCTTGCCAGCATGATCAGATGCCATAGTTAAATATGTCCCACTGGTTTCCATTTTATGTCCTTCTGTGCTTGGACGATGAGTGTAAAATGTGTACTATGTCAATATAGTTAGTACGTATCCAGTAAAAAGAGGGATGCTCATTCATGTGAGGTGGCTCTGTCCCTTGGTTATTCCCCCTCTAATAAACACGTATTTCATCAAGGTAAGTGGTGGCGAAAGAAGATGCTGTTGCAGAGAGAAAATCGTAAATTTAAGTGAAAATATTTAAGAGTGTCAGCTAAAGGCGGCTATGTGGCAAAACTAAATTTACTGTGATTGTTTAATGCATGATAGAAAAATTACACTACTTAAATCATTGAGTTGTTTTTTTTATAGCATTAGACATAATAGCCCTTTATATCATGAGCTGCATTGTGGACACGAGGTAATAAACAGATCGCTTTGCAATAACATCTGGATGGCAGTTAAATATAATAAGCCTTTTATCTGAACAGCTTATTTAGAAGTGAAAATAAAAAATTAACAATATTGTCATCCTCCTTTGCTTTGCTCTCTCGGTGCTTTTCCATATTTACCACAGGAATGCAAAGACAGTGGAGGGCAATTGTATTTATGTAGCATATTTCACTACCAGTAGACTCAACAGGCAATACCAAAGTAGAGAAAACATAAATATATTACAGTGTGTGCCAGAAGGATTTGGATTATTATGATAGCTTACATAAAGGGCAGTTGTAGCTTTTAACTGCACCAATGAAGGTACTTTGTGTCCAGAATAGCACTGCTGCTAATAACACAGCTCTGAACCGGTGGCATTTTCGCAGTGGCTACAAACCTGTTTAACCTGTTGCCTAAAATAAATTGCTTGAACCTGAGTGAAGCTTGGTCGGCACACTAAACCGTGTTTTAATATTGTGGCAAACACAATCTCCACAAATGTGATGGTGAGTAAACTGGAACTTCTTATAAAAAACAGGCAAGACACAAGTTTTTCTACCTTTGAAGGCCTTGAATTTAAATTATTCGCACCTCTCAAAGAACCACAAATCGCTGCCCTGCACTGGTTTTCTCTCTTCTTACCCCCTTTGTCTCCCCAACTCTCACCCACCTGTCTCTCTCCCTCACTCTCTCTCTCTCTCTCTCTCTCTCTGCTGTTTCCGTGAGTGAGAGGCTGTCACCAAGGGGACGGGCTGTCATCGTCGCTATGGGGATGGGCTCCGCGGAGCATCTCAATTACTGAGTGGGACAATTAATAAGCATCAAAGCCTTGTTAATATTTCACCAGCGGCGCCGAGCGGCACCCCGGCCCACAGCGCTGCGGTCCACAGGGGATGTTTAGGGGCGCGGGGGGGACACACAGGAGAGAGAGCCTGAAGCAGAGGAGGCGGGAATAACAGAGCCTACGCCAGAGGGACGGTGGGATGAGACGAGCGAGGGAGCAGAAGGGAGGAGGACGTAAAAGAAAACACTCAGCTAACATACCAACTCATACCAAAAGTTCACAGCTTCGTGTTGAGGAAACTCACTCTTATTCTAATATTCTGTTGTGTTTTTTAATCATTTTCCATTTTGATTACATCACTGATACCCAGAGACGCCACTGCTAGGTGATGAGAAAAGGCTGGTGGCCGAAACCAACAGACTACTTGACATGGATGTGAGATGTACATTGAGTTTGGTGCTGCAACAAGTAGATCATTTGAACATTTTAATCGCTTGAAAAGAAAATGTTCCCACAGTATTCTCCTATGTGAAAAGTTAAATAACAATAATTCAATGTTTTATTTTATTGCAGGGGTATCTTTGGATTTCGGACTGTTGGATCAGATTTTTAAAAAGCCAATAAAATACTCACTTTCGATTCTGAAGAAGTAAGACGGGAATTGACACGAAAATAATTTATTATTATTATTATCACAAGATTTTGCTTTTAAACACTATCCCCTTGAAAATGGTGTATTTTAAAGGTTTCGTTAGTGTATGTGCTTTACCGGTTTTATATTTATCAGGTTATTCTTATTGAAAGTGACAACAAGGGTCAAGATGAAAAGCATCTAATTGATCAATGAGTCAAGTTAATATTACATAAGACAGAACTAACGGCCTATTTGGGGGGAAAAAAGCCTTGATTGATCCGACTTTCACGTAATATTAAATATAACACCGTGCTTCCTTGCGCGGGCTGTGCTTTTCATCCGTCGCTGGAGACTGAGGAGTAAACAAAAGGAGGAGCAGCAGCAGAAAGAGGAGTGAAAGGTACACCGAAGGAGGAAGAGGATGGGTAAATGTGAAGGCAGGATGGAGAGAGTGACGAGGGGGGGGTTAGTCAGGAAGATGAGAGGGGAATCACTGCTGGAGGAGGGAGGATGGGGGAGACGCGGGAGGCAGAAGTGATGAGTAACAAAGGGAGGGGGGAGGGAATGGAAGTGGGAGGGACTGTGAGCCGGCAGTCTGATCAATGTGGGATGTGATCAATCAACACAGTGATCCATATGCTCTGACCTCACTCTGGATGGCTGAGAGACGAGGTGTGTGTGTGTGTGTGTGTGTGTGTGTGTGTGTGTGTGTGTGTGTGTGTGTCTCTCTATTTATATGCCAGTTGTACCAATACAGCAAAGCATTACGTAACTGTGACCCCTCCTAACAAACCACAACGTCGCAATCATGGTTACTCTTACAAGACCCATTAGCAACGCTCTACATTTCAGAATAAAAATGAGCTTCCAAAGGCCTCAAATGAGATTACAAAACTCACCACAATGAACATTTTGTTGACTCTTTTTTTAAAATTAGGTCATAGTCATATGTGAATCCTAATGAGAGCATAGTCTGTTAAAGCTCTGCTTTAAAATCGATCTAATATATAGCAATAATATTGTAATAAGCACATGCAGACATTTACTTAACCCTATTTTAAGTATGTTGTTTTCATTTCAGGACTAACTGCCCTTATGAAAATGGACGACAGTAAAGTGTGTGCGCGGTTATTTGAAACGCATGTCCACAGGCCCCACAATGCTCGTCCATTCATCGGCCATCCGTCCAACGTAAAGCGTCAGGGAAATAAAAACGAAGAATTGGAACATCGATCACATGCTAAAACTGGAGACAAACCTTGCAGACTCCAGACAAATGGCTCTTTATTACCCCCCCCCCCCCCCCCCTTTACACACAGACCCACATGTGGCAATCCGACATCACAAACACGGCGCAGCTGACGAGAAAAAAAGAAGAAAAAAAAAACGCCACAAATGAGCCGGGGCCACAGGACGTTTGCCGGCCTGCCAGCAAACAGCGAGCGGAGACTTGTCCAAGACGTTGAACCAGGTTGCGGTGAGGTCTGACAGCCTCTGCGTTGTTTTTGTGTGTGTTGGCTCGACACGTGGGAGGAGACATAGGGGCCTCGTCACAAAGAATGTGAGCTGGACCCGAGAAGCCCGGATCAGATCGGCTGCGAGTCCGAACGGCTCCTTTGTCGCGGTAAGAAGCCGCGGGATGAAGGTACTATTAACAACAAGCGCAAAAGAAGAAGGATGTTTTCTTTTCAGCCACGACGTTGAGTCAGTAGATGGGTTGGTTGTTATCCAGACAGGACACCAAATACAGATTTTGCAACAAGTTGCACTCGTTCATAACTAAGGTACGTGTTGTATAGATTTTCTATTTGGGGGAATGACCTCAACAACGTCTGACACCAAGTGTGACAACCTGAGTTGAATCAGAGCACCCCAGTTCCTGAGCTCACTGGTGGTGCCGCTTTGCTGGGAAGCACCCAGTAACGTGTGAGTGTCTGCGTGGAAATAAATGCAAACGTTTAAGAAATCAGTGTATTTTCCTGGGTGAATAAGTTAAAAACATGCAACAGCAGGGCGGTTGCAGAGACGGCGGCTGATCACAGATGGAAATGCAAAACCTGTGACTTTGGGGGGGGGGGGGGGGGGCATAAAGACTCTGTGGGTACCGGAGCCCCACGGCAACACATACCCAGTCCTCGTAGTGCCGGGTCCCGTTCTGCAGCAGATCCTCCAGCTGGATGGTGCAGTTGGCCACGAAGTCGTCATATCCGATGGGCGCATCGTGGAAGACGGACAGCTCCAGACTGCGTCCCTCGCGCACCTCCGTGCAGAACTCCTGGTGCCAGGCGGGGCTGTTGGTCTTGGTCCTGGTGGCGGTCTGGCCGAGCCGAGTGTGGTCCAGGTTGAGCGCCAGGTAAGGGTCCAGCAGGAAGGAGCCGCTCTTCCCAACGGCGTGACGCAGTGCCCAAGGTGTGGGCTTCAGGTCCACCGCCTCACACACTCGCACCTTCAACAGACCACTGAACACGGGCATGACTGCGGGCTTCGCGTGCGTGTGCGGAAAGACGAGCTTGTTCTTGTGTGTGTGCGTGTGTGTTTCTCGGCTGGCCTGCCGGTTCCTTCCAACGAGCGGGGTCACTGCACAGTCCCGCTACATCGCGTATCGCCGCTGGCTCCTCGGACTCTCAGTGTAGTACAGCCATATTCTCTCACACACAAACACACAGACGCGCGCGCGCACACACACACACACACACACACACACACGCTTACCGAACAGCTGATCTGTAATTGGGCTGACAAACGCAGTAACAACGCAGACTCGCAGCCTTCGGAGGTCGCTTAGCTGAACTCTCTCTCCCGCAGCCGCGCCTAGCCATCCGGGATTGGTGCTGCGATTCCAGCCCCTCGCTCGCTCGCTCCTCCGCGGGACTAATCTCCTCGCTTCGATCTCACGCTACCGCGATATTTGCGCGTACTCTCGGAAAGCAATGTCTGCTTGTTTGGGCCCCTCGCTGCAGTCTTTTGGGGGGTCAAGAGCCCCTCAGACACATCTTGCTGCTGCTGTTGGTTTCTCTCTCTCTCTCTCTCTCTGTTTCCCGTCCCCCCCCTCTCTCGCTCTCTCCTGAATCCTTGAGTGAGCGTGAGCTGCAGGAAATGCGCAAAACGCGTCACCCGCACTGCCGCGCTCTCTGCGCCGGATGAGAGAAGAGAGAGAGAGGGAGACTGTGCGTGTGTACGCGCGAGCAGAGAGAAGAAGTGGGGTTTTTTTGTGCGCAAGAGACGAAGAGGGGGGTGGAATTCACCCGCAGGCACCTTGTATTTGTGTGTGTGTGTGTGTGTGTGTGTGTGTGTGTGTGTGTGTGTGTGTGTGTGTGTGTCATGCCGGACAGCCAATAGAGCCAGTCAGTCATTCAGTCCTTATGCATTGCCACAGACGGCACACGCAAATGCACAAACACGCACAAATACTAAAGAAATGTTATAATGACACTATTACCTGTTTATATGTTCGATTTAAAATGTATTTATTTATTAGATTATATAATTACAATGCAGCTGCTTGTCGTGGGCACGTTTGATTCTATTGTACTTGCTGCAATAATGTGGATTATATAAAATAATGATTGCAGTACTGTTTAACACACTCTGTAAGAATAAATATGGTGATTATTATGGTATATATAATAAACAACATACGCATGACATGTGACCGATCCATAGAGGTCATCACTCGGATCCTCTACTGTTTTTCGCTTGATTGGTCGCTGCCGCAATTAATGGAAGTGGTTTACCATGGCAACTGTCACTCTCCATCATGGATTGTGATGCGGGTCACTGAGATGTCACACAACACAGTCACACACAAACACGGAATTTGGTTAATGACAAATTTGATCAGTAATTGTTCTATATTTGTTTCTGTAAACAATTCGTGTTTACATGTGACAAATAAACACCTGCAAAAGCTGAGGGTATACCGTTTAATTACATTAGTAATTGTCCCTGCTTACTTCAGTAAATCCAGAGATTTCCAATTCAAATTTCAAATAATGTTCGCGATGTTTTATTATTGACATGCGTGTTCTTATAACCTGTAGGTCCAATATGCCCGTGAGTCCTCCCACAGCTTGACTCGCACAGAGAAAAAGATCTAAAGGCTGAGGTTAAATAGAGAGCATCGTGACTCTTCTCCTCTCTGCACAGCATCTGGCCAGCTGCGCCACCTGCTGGCTTGTGGGACACATCGCCGGGATGAATGACGCTTGACGGATGTGACGTCAGGTGACGCCGCATTCAGGTACTCCTCGTAGATTTGTGATGGGACTAGAACCGAGGGGGTATCCGTTTGAATTGATGAAATCATAATTTATGACTTCAGTAGAAAATATCAATATATGGGAGTAATCAAATACTTTACTTGAGTATTAGTGGATAGAAGGAAAAAAATACTTCTTCACAAGTATATTAATTTACTCATACTCATTTACTCATTTACTCATTTGCTCTGAAAAGTATATATGAGCAGCAAAACGTGAGATACTCAAAATAAAGAGCAACTCAAGACTGTGATATTATTCTGTATATTTTATTAGTATCATATTACATTACAATACCTCATAGTTTGTTTTAACTGATCATTGCATTTGTATTTATCAATGTGGTGGAATTGTTTATTAAAATCAAGCACTGACCAAAGAAATTGGATATTTATTTGTGTAAATATGCCAAGACAATATAAAGCGATTTGACACATATGGTGTCAGGTATTCTGGTTAGGAATTAGTTTGCATGGTTCTTCATTCTTCTTTTTCTCGATTAACTCATATACCGCTAGCAGACAGTCTATTGCCACTGTTTATTTACGTTTTGAGCAAAGGGCATACAGGTGTAAATCAAGATGTTTGATCATCAACCGAGCAACCGCTTGATGTCAAATCAATAAGGGCCTGGTCAAGGCGTTTACCAGGTAAGGCTATTGCACCCAAAAAAAAGGTTTTAATGTTTACACTTAATGTAGCATGACCTTATGCTGCATTCATTTTACCCCCATCCCCAATTAAATAATGCTATCGAACGTGTCGCAATCGTTCAACACGATTCTTATCCAAGCTTGGTGCCTGTTTTTTTTTTTTTAACTGTTCATAGGTTCAAATTCACTTTGCTCTACTTTGACCACTGGGGGGCGTCACTGTGGCAGATTTTGGTCACTCACAACGCTCCAGAAAACCCACTTTTGGTTAGGAGATGAGTGGAAATAAGAGAACCAATTAGATCAGGTTCAGAGACGAATGTGCCTTCTTACATGAAACTTTTTAAATTACTTTTAAGGGATCTTTTTTTCAATACGATTGTGAACGGACAGTAACTCTAAAATAACTAAAAATAACTCTAGGCAACAATGACCTAATTATCCAAGACAAACAGTGAAAACATGAAAGGTAGCCAAACCCAATCGCCAACGTTAAAAAATTCTACTTACGATAGTAGATGAAATCGAAAATAAAAGTCCTTCATTTCAATTTTCTTTTGCTCTAAACTATTAGGATCACATCACCCATTATGCCTGATGGCCCATTTACTTATAATGTATGGCATAATGTTGGATTATAATTATTTATGCACCAATCTGTTAATTATTTTTATATACACATATATATATATATATATATATATATATATATATATATATATATATATATATATATATATATATATATATATAAATATATTTATGTATATGTATTTGTTATTTCATGTTGCCTTTATTGCAATCTGCAAATTAAGTGAAGTTATCAAATAACTAGAATATTCCCCTTGAATGGTAATAAATCTGCACACAAGAAATACTCAACCATCTCAAAAGTGTACAGTGCTTTAGTAAGTTTTTTTTAGTTTTTTTAAAAAAAAGCTGATTGATGTAAATCCCAAATAAATCTTGAATGTTAACGCTGAACTCAATCAGGAAATAGTAGGCGTTGAAACTATTTGTTACTCAAAGAACACAAGTAAAAGTCATCCATTGCGTTTCTATTGACAAAGTTTAAATATTATGGAATGAACAAACATAATTCAACGATAGTTTAAACTCCGATGTGAATCATTTGCAGTTGTGTTCATGCTGCTCTAATTCTCTCTGGAGGTCTATCAATGATTACACCGTGTCATTATGTTTCATTGTGGAATTCACACAAGGGAAAGGCGATGGTGTCTAAAATGAAGATCGGGCACAATTTCATATATTAAATACTTTTATTTATATAAAATAGCAAGTGTTTACTCAGCATCAGATTGAACGCAATGTGCAACATCAGCATCACACGCAGAATGACGACTCTGTGAACTTAAGATAAAGTAAAAGTGAAGGTAAAGAAACAAAAAGTTCATGAACGTATAAAAACAGCCAAAGGCTTCAGTGCATATTGATTGTCTAGCAGTAGACATCCAGGGGTCTTCCAACAGTTTCATTTAAACAATATTAATAATAGCAATGACTTATAGTGTTTATCTCACTGGCAGCTTTCAGTCGGTTAAGGTCCCTCCATGTGGGGGCCCCTGGCTTAGATTCCAAGAGGGGTCCACGGCTCGATGTCTGTTTAATCAGGTCGACGGTGTAAACTGGGTCAACAGATGTGAAACCGGCACCACCCGGTGATCACAAATAAAAAAAAAATGTGTTGATGTACAAGAATCAATCATTTTTCTCGGGGAAAAAAAATAAGGAAGCTGAAACATCAGCTGTTTGTTGGGCTGCGGGGACATCGATGGAGCTGTTTTGAACGTTTATTGCAACCCAAAAGGCCGAGCCGCCTTTTTTTCCTCCTCCCGAATACATCCTCTTTTCTATGGGCAACCCAGGACGGACTCCCCCTCAGGCCACGAAGTCCATTTCATATTTGAGGATCAAACATCCAAGTCAGAGTCACTGTCCGTCACTGAGAGAAGAGTTTCTCCATCTGCGCGCTCCCCGCTTCCGTCCGGACTGCACTCTCCTCCGCTGAAGGAGCGCGCGCCGCCCGGACACACGCGGGGGTGTTGCAACCTGCGAAATGAAAAGAGCAAAAACTTTTTTTAAATGGGGAAGTAGGCCACGCTTGAACCCAAGTGTGTCCAGAATTTAAGTAATGTGCGACATCTGGTAAATTAAGAAACAAAAAAAGAAAAAAGTACTCAAAAGCAGCAGTTAAGATATAATTAGTATCCACCGCAGTAGAAACGTTACGTCTAGGTCAGACCTGAAGGATAACCTACAAGCATAATAATAGTTTTATGCATGAATGGTCCTTTTACGCACAGCCTCGGTTGCCTGCGGAGACGAAATCACCTCGACGAGACAGTGAACGACTGAATGAGCAATCAATAAAGACACTCAATATTGGACATCATGGTTTTCTTGCCTTCAACAATATCGAGACTACTTTAATATTCATTCAAATACACGTTCGTCGTTGCAGCCCAACAACAACCGGTATATTTCTTCCAGCTCACAAAACAACACAAGCGGAACCGACCTGTTTTTGGCCGCCGCCGCGCGGTCTCTCTGCCTTCGATTTTTGAACCAGTTCCCGACCTGAGTCGGCGTGAGTCCGGTCGCGTGCGCCAGCTCCCGCTTCTTCCCGGGGTTCGGGTACGGGTCCTGCAGGTACCACTCTCTCAGCAGCCCGCGCGTGCGCTCCTTGAAGCAGTGCGTCTTCTGCTCGCCGTCCCAGATGGTCCTCGGCAACGGGAACTTCTTCCTCACGCGGTACTTGTCGACGGGTCCGAGCGGCCGACCGCGCAGCTTCTCCGCCTCCCGGTAGTGAGCCTCGAGCCACATCGCCTGCAGTTTGCCGTGCGAGGTGCGCGTGAAGCGGTGCGTCTCCAGGATGTGGTAGAGTTCGCGGAAACTCCCCGTGTGGAAGGCGACGACGGCGCGAGCCCGCTGCACGGACTCGTGCTCGGAGATGGAGTCGCGGCCGTCCGCGGTCACCGGGAGGGACCACAGGAAGCGCGCCAGCCGCTCGATGTCTCCGGTCTCCTCCAGGGTCTCGCAGACGCTGGCGATCTGCGCCGCGGAGAAACACAAGCCCGGGAGAGCCAGCGGAGGACAGGCGGAGGGCGGGTCCTCGGGGGACCGCGAGCGCGCCAGGATCGGGGGCCCGTCGGCGAAGTGCGGCCGGAGGATCCGGGGGGCCGAGAAAAAGTCGAGCGGCGACCTGAACACCATCTGGACGTCAGAGTGAAACCGGGACGAGACGAAATGTGTCTCTGAAACGGACTGACAGAGATGTGCTGAAGTCTGGCTCTTTAGCTCACCTAAGTGAGTCAGGGAGGGCCCCTGGATCGGACTCCTCATTGGATGCTGATGCGGGGTCGGTCAGGGCGGCACTGTCAATCAAACACAGTAGACTTATCCCTTGTTTTACGCACAAGCCCGACACATGTCGTCTATTCCCGACTGACACTGTTGGGAAACGTTTCAATAAGTAGGAAACCGAAAACGATTAAACTCAAGTGGCCCTTGCTCGCTTTTCGCGGGATTTCTAAAACGGATTAAAACGAGAGTGATAAAACACATTCAGGGTTCAAATCAGATCAGCAAATTCGCAACGATGAACAAAACGTTCAAGTTGAACTTTTGAGAAAGATCTGAGGAACTTTCTTTCTACTGTTCTGCAGTGGCGTTTTTTTTTCCAATTTCCAATTTTATTTGCCTTATTGTAACTTGCTTTGAAAGAAGTGCTGGCTTATAATTCTAATTATGATATATTATTAGCATTATCATACAGATCTACAGTGTATTCCGGTTTTTACATTTGAGTCAATTGAATAACTAACTAATGATTAAAGGCAGTGTGATGTTTGAAAATAAATAAAAGGGAGAAACATCTTGGAGAAAAAACTGATCGCAAACACAGTTAACGTCTATTAGCTATGAAACTCATGACCTCTGAGGTCCTTCCGTAACCGGACAGCGTATGTTTCTCTCTAATCACTTTCTAATCACTTTTCTATTCTCTAATATCCACAAATTCAGAGATAAGCCGCAGCTTCAGCTCCATTCTGTCACCTTGGATTAGCATGGGGCTACGCAGCCGGCTAACATTAGTCTAATAGAGCAGCACATTCAATCAGCATTAACACATTCTGTTATGGCCTGGGCCATATGCTTTGGAGTGTGCCACTCTTTGTGCAAGTGTGTGCGTTTGTGAAAGAGCGTGAAATATCAACATGAGGTGGATATTTCTGGCCACAGAAAAAAACATCCACTTCTTTATCGGGCTCCATCTTATTCTATCTTGTCACTAACACACACACACACACACACACACACACACACACACACACACACACACACACACACACACACATTTGGGCTTCAGTGCAGATGTGTTGGGCATGGAAAAGGGGGTCACTCAGCTTAAAAGGGTTAATGCCAATTACCCCAAAAGACAGATGTCTCTGAATAGTGTGAGGAGTCATGTGCCAGTTTTTCACCCTTAATGACGGTGGTAATCTCTCTTTTCTCTAAGTAAAATCAATTCAGCTTCGTGGCGATAATGTAACGTACTGTTTCAGTCAGGGAAGTCCACTGAAGATTGCAAAATGGAGGGGGGGGAAAAATCCAGCAGTGTGGCGGTAAAAAGAGCTTGCTCCTAATCTCTGCTTGAGTCTAGAATCTATAAATTAAAGAACGTGAGGTCAAAGGGATCTTCCTCCGCTGGCCCACATCCTTGGGGCTCATGGAGCGCTTCCTCTAACCTCGCCTCCTCCTCAAGCCTCACATGAGTGGAGGAAGGAAAATTAGTGTGGATTCGGCAGTCAGAGCATTTTAAAACGTGGCATCCTAATAATTCATGTAAGAGCTCTTTGCGTGCCCCTACAGGGCAGCTGATCTATTTCTATTTGCAAAAAGTTTGATTGGGCCCCACGACGTCTCGCTCGCTTGAACCCTGATCGACGAGGACGGATGAAAGAAAGTTCTGAGTCAGTTAAGCTCCTCTTCTTTGCACATTCCCATCGGGAGACTCCGTCTGCCCCTACTTGAGTTACTCGAGTCCCTTAGAGGATTGCACCATGTTTCTCTGTGTGTGTGTGTTTTAACAACAGAAACAATTACCAAATACACACAACAGTCATGGCCAGGGCTACTCCAAGTTGAAAAGACATTCTCCTAATTGAAGCAGGATGGACGGACGAAACCTAGGCTACTCAAGGAAAACTACTGAAGGTGCGTGTGTGTGTGTGTGTGTGTTAATTCAGCTACATCTCCTTTCAGCGACAGGACAATCGGCGGGGAGGAGGGAGCGGAGCGGGCGGACGAATCTTCCAGGGTGGCTGCAGGAACACGGCGGGGATACGAAGTGTATCGCCTCCTGCGTCTCCTTATAGCGCGTAAACAAAAACCCTGCTCCTAATTAACCTCTTCACTGACCTCTACAACTTAACACTGACCTCTTAAGCCCTGAAACTTTAACCCCCCTCACCTCCTCTCATGGAAGAGGCCGTGCAGCCCCCCCACCACAACTGCCCCGCAAAGCCTCCTCCTCGTTAGGCCACTAATCACTTCCTGGGTCTTTGTTGTGCTTTTGTGCTCATACGGGGATTCAGGAGAGTTTGGAGCACAATGGTACCCCGAAAAAACAAGGAGGGGTAAGTGTGGCAGACTGAGAAGGATGAACATTTGGATGTGGAAAGAGTGAGAAGTTAAGGGACTGTTGCATAGTGAACCAGTTGGTCGCAAAAACAATATGCAGTTTAAAACTCAAACGCACTTATTTGCTTTCTAGCAGCAAGTTGGACGTTTAAATGTGAAGCTGCAGCCCGGAGACAGTTCGCATGGCTTAGCGTAATCATCCCTTAAAGTAAATAGATTGGCTGCTTTTAATTTCTCAAATATGAAGATTTAATCTTAGTCAATTGCAAATCTTTTGGCTTTGGAATATTAGTCAGAGGAAAGCTGGCTGCACGTGTGGACGGATGGATTTGAGTGACATTTTGCGTGTGTGTGGTCACCATTCGACACAGAAAAGAGGACAGGTAAACCCAAGTAACTGTACCTGAGAGACTAATCCTGCCACCTAATTGGTTTGTAACCAAACACCCAACAAGTTAATCCTGCTATTTTTATTGGTGGGGCCGTAGTCCAGCTGCTCGAGTGCTGAAACAGCTGGAGACTTTCTTTTTTTCCAGAAACATAAATACACATGTAAACACATAACCAGGTTTGTGAACACACGCAGATGCTCACGAACAATACCCCCAACATGACAGATGGATGACGAGCAGCGACATTAACGCACAAACACCTTACTGACAGATGAAATAACAAAACACTGGTAAATTCAACTAATAATTCCCCATGCGGTGCCCTGCTTTCTAGACTAGACTAGTAGATTAGGACAGCTGGTGCAGATGTGAAGGCTGCAATTACATCATTATCTTGTGTTTTGTTGGTGTCATCTCAGCACATCATTTTAATTAATAGCTTGATGACAGCAGGTGGCTGACAAACAAACCTCAACGGCCAAAAATACAAACAGCTGGCACCTCAGCAAACGTCTGGCTGTTGGGTCCAACACGGCAGCGACACGTGGTCATGCAGATGTAAGTACACACACACACACACACACACACACACACACACACACACACACACAGAGAGCTGCTACAACAACCAGCAAGGCCCGATTACACACAATCATGCAAACGATACGAGCCGATTGTGTGAACCACCTGAGGTATCAGATATAAATCAGGGAGAGAGGGAAAATAAATTAATCTAATTAAGGATGTTTGTTAAGGGGTCCAGATATAAATATGACCGTATGATTGAAGTGAAAATAGGTATCAGTCAATCAGTTCATTTGTTTTCATTCATTATCAAATACTATTCATTTTATGAGAAACCACCCGTTAAGGACTGAATTAATCTACAAATACATTGTCTATGTGCATTTGCAATACACAAAATGTGTTATTTGTGATGTGCATTCTTTCAATTTCTTGTTATCAAATGTCATATTTCTGTCATATTTATTTTATAACACTTTCATTGTTTTGTGGTTTGTTGTTCTGTTGTATCGTTTTGTGTCTAACCTGTATCCAATATTTAATTATACATCATGTCTTTTAGATACAGGTATGAAATTTGAAAAAGATTTAATTGCGAGGTTTTTTTTGTGTTATTCTAATTAGAGAAGAAATTGTTTATACGGTCAGGAATAAATGGGACTAGAAATAAGGAAGGCCAGAATAAAAAGCCAAGAGCGGATGAAATAAAGGGATCTTGTGGTCATAATTAGTGAAAAGAGGAGCAAAGAGCAGAGTCGGCTTAGTAGGAGGCGGAGTGGGGGGGGCGGGGAGCTCCTGTCCTGTCTGGTGTGGTTGGGGGGTAATCTGGTCTAATATGCTGCATGTTAACCTATCTGAGCAGCAAAAGCCAGATTATCCCTCTAACAATGGCCACATGCTCATCTGCTAAATTACTCCACTCCACTAAATCATATGCTGAGACACACAAACACACAGGGCCCTCAGCATATTATGTTTAATTCTATTTCACCGTGCATGAATAACGCACTCCCTTGAGCTCTCCCTTAGAGCCTTCAAACCATATTCAGAAGCGAACCATCTCGTTTTGAATGTGATGGCGGAGCGTAGTCACCTGGTCAATATTTCTTTTAATGCCACAGAAGGCAAGTGCTTCTGCTGTGAAAAGAGAAGTGGGAGGAAAAAGAAGATGAAGAAGAAGAAGAAGAACTCGATTAAGTGTATGGAAGCAGGTGGGAAAAAAAGGTTATGTTTGCCTGTACCTGTTAAAAAGGTGTTGGTTTTTCTATCTGCGTTATTCTGCATGTCACAGTCAAATAGGTTCGCTGACCTTCGGAGGTAGAAAGCACAAACAATTTGTGCTGAACACCTTCAGCGACCTTTTTACGGGAAAATTGAATGAACACAATGCTTAAGAAGCTGCAAAACATCCAAATGTTTCCTGTGAACGCTGTAACATGGGAGCAGCTTCGGCATTGCCATGTGGCCTGTAAGTGGAGTTTCTGAAGCAGCTGCAGCCTTTCCAACAGGTCGAGGAATGAAAAGCTACTGGGGCTCAACATCAGCTGCTGAAAGAGGGAAATAAGAAAGAGGCAAAAATGAATGGTGTTTTTGTAGGTAAACAAGAGTCTAAAGCCATGACAGCAACGCTTTTCATGATGTTAGAGTGCTAACATTTGCTAGTTAGCACTAAATACAAAGTATACAGCAGAGATGGTGATGTCATTAGTTTTGCTGATATTCGGTCCCGAAACCAAAATATTGGACTGATGGGACCAGAAGCTAAAGCAGTCAAGTTTGCAGGATTCATCCTCCGGGTACAACGGTTGTTAAATTCCATGGCAATCCGTTCCACATAGTTCCAGGTTCACAGTTCATGCAAAAGCACAAAAATGTCAACCTTCATGGTGGAGTTAGAAGAAAAGTTAAAGTCTGTAAGATCCATCCTCTGGGAATCACGAATCACAGAGGCAAGAATCGGAACAAAGAAACAATCTGGCCTGCAGGTGGGGCTGGAGGGAAAGCCTAAGATCTGCGTTGCTATCTGAATCTTCTTGGGACTATGATCATCGGATGGCATTCCATCAAACAGAAATGTCAGTCTTAGCAAAGTGTGGACCGATCAACCAACGGCTTTCTGGATAAAAGATTGGTGAATATTCCACATGAACCGAAAAGGCCGCAGATCTTGGATTTATATTTTTTGGTTTAATGTCACGTTGATATAAAAAAGAATGTAAGCGAAAGAGATTAAAGATGAGCAGAGGAGGGGAGCACCAACACATTTTGAAAGGTCAGTGTATTGTTTTGAAATATCAGGCTTAAACTGGATTCAGTGGGTGAATAAGTGAGCCAGTGCACCACGTACACCCCCCCCCCCCCCCATCATCAAATTAAATTCACCCCTCTCAACCCCTTAAACACACACACACATCATAAGCACCACCGTAACATATTCGGATCGCTCATTCACACTCCAACACACATGCTCTGCAATCCCATAATCCCTCTCCAGATTGAGAACACCTTTAAGATACGATGTGATTATCATTAGGGATTATGATCAAATTATGACAGAGTGACAGATTAGACAGGGGTTTGTGTGTGCGGTGTCAGCGCAGCACATACAATCGTACACACAAAATGCCGATCCTTTCGACGCAGTCTGGTTGTATTTGATAGTTACATTAAGAGAAAAGTAGCCAAATGTTTCGAGAAACCAAAAATACAAAAAAAGACCACACATCTGCTGACATTTCTTCTGTACATGACGTGAAATTAGATTTGTAATCGTATGCTCTATACGGCTCGTGTATGCTGCTATAACTCTTTCGGGATTTCTTATTCAAGTATTAGTATTGAAGATAATTGCATCGCTCGACGCGAATATACGGAGGAAACATATGTAGATTTTGTCTCTTCAAGCATCTTGTTTACTACTTTTTTTATTCCCATGATCAACTATTATAAATAAATGAAAAGCAATACAAAGAAGAGTCAAATAAAGTATTACATATACTTACCTGGGTTGCAATTCAGTCTGGTTTTCTTTCCGATAAAACTGCTCCGTATTCGTCTCAGATGAATAGACAGGTCTATCTACACCGTGGAGCTGCATTACCGTGACATAAACTATCGTACGCCTCAGTTTGTTTTAAACCCAGACATGGAAATAACAACGCAAAGTATTTGTTAGTATTTGTTTGCTACCAAGCAGAGCTTTCCAGTGATGGAAGTGGTCTTGCTTCGTGATAGAGGTCTCTGAGAGGAAAAGAGGCCACACAAACATCCAGACATGAAAGGACCTTTCTCATTAAAATACGGAGCCACCACTGGATCCTTGGCAGGTATTTTATTTCATATATAGACGCTTTCTGTAATCAAATGTGAGTGCAATCAAACAACAGCAATACAAACATTACCAATGCAGTCTGAGAACCAGGAAGTGGGTTAAAACAGGGAGTTCACTCACTCTACATAGCCAGCAGCTAGTAACCTCATGGACAACATTTAAAAAAAAAAAAACCTGTCAGGACAATCCACTCTCATGTGTACTTCCCACCATGGTGGCAGAGAGGGAGGTGGGGAAGCCCGTTTGACCCACGACCCTCCTGACCTAATCGTCTCCTACAGGAAGTCCAACCAGTGATACAGCAGCAGCCCCCCCTCTCCCCCCCCTTCCATGAGTCCCACCAGCATCTGAGGGCTCCTCAGTCACTAGATGACCTCCCATTTACCCCCAATCACGATTATCATCGTTACCATCCTAATAGTATCAACAACGACAAAAAAAAAAAAAGGTTAAAATCATTTCCACTTCTCACACAGCAGGAGCCAATCAGAATGCAGAGGTCCTTCGGGTTCAGTCAGTCTCTCCCATTGGCTGTCCATATCGCATCGACTTGAGAACCACGCGGCGGTACATGTGGAACCAAAGTCCTCATGCAGTGCCCTGCGAAGGTGCCACATACGTGCACAGGTGGAAGTGGGGGAGAAAGAGGGAGGGGTGTTTTTTTTTTTTTTAATAGTATGTTTGTGTGTCAGAGAGGGGTTTTTTTTTGTTGTTTTTTTTCAGAGGGGATAAGCCAAGGTGTGAGGCAAATATCAGACCCAGGAACACGGAAAAGTCCAGGAGAGGAATTACACAGAACGTCTTTATCCAGTCGGTCTTCTCTTGGCCCTCATCTAAACACTCCCACGCACAAACTCTCTCTCGCACACAAACACACACTGTAGGTACTTATGTCATTGTGAAGTCATGTGTTCGTTGTCAACATTCAAGAAAGAAAAAAACTTAAAATGGTAATAATTTCTACCATCACAATGCTTCAGTTCATAAAACCTTGAAATTTCTGAAAAGTGATTTTCATTTTTCTCCTGGTGTAAAGCAGTATGCGCGTGTGTGTGTAGTTGTTGTCGTCTTTTTTTGTCCCACTGCTGCAAACCAACACACACACACACACACACACACACACACACACACACACACACACACACACACACACACACACACACACACACACACACACACACACACACACACACACACACACACACTCAACATACACACACACACACACACCACATGTCCTCTTTTAGTGGAGAATTACATGGCGCAATGGAGACACTCCTCCTCTGGGAAGATGCACCGACCGCCAGGAGGAGACAGAGGTTGTTGCCACGGCTACCAGGGGTCTTCCAGCTCACCGGCACTCTGAGGTGAGCAAAAAGAAAAAAAAGGAGAAAAACATGTGCGTTAGTTCTTTTTATTTTGTGCTGCATCTCTCCCTGCACACAGTTGTAAGCTTGAACCTTTCTGCCCCCTTTAATCTACTCAAATTGAATGGATAATATTAAACGAAAGTGACACTGCCCCGCCTGCACATTAACACAACCAGAACCCAGACCTCTGAAGACTCACCTTGCGGAGAATCACGAGGCCAACTGTCAGACTGAAAAACAGGGGAGAAATGGGAGAGAATGCAGCGGCTTCTTTTGCCGCCAGCCAATGCAATGCAGGCATTTCGCTGCTTTCGTTTTAAAAAGGAGACAAAACATTAAGATGTCTTCAAGCAGCCGATGTGAAAGTCGGCCGATAGCCGAGACGAGGGTTGCAACGGCGAGGCCCGTTTTTCTGATTGAGCTTTAAACTTCACAGCCTACGCAGAAACAACACATGAAATATGGCGGAGACTCTAGGGAAAGGCACCCGCCTTACGTGGGAGTACGTCTGGGATTTTAGGTGAAGGAATCTTTGGTGTCCCTTATCACAACCCTGATCTACATATTTACAATGTTTAACACATCTGACAGGATACAAAGAAGAAACAGAGCTGCACGGTCAGACTAGAGAGTGGTACTCAAACATTTGACACAAATCATTGCGTTATACCTCAAATCATCTTTATTTTGTTCATTTGTCATGTTAACTGTGTGGGAGTGATTTGGCCCACGTAACCGCATAGAAATACAACTCAAAGGTTCACATACATACATACACACATACATATGCGCAGTGCTAGCATAACCTCCCTTCCGGTAGTTAAGTGCCGTAGGTATTTCTGAAAAGATAAGTGCAGCGCACGCCGCACTGCCAGGGTGGTTGGGAACGGGGCTTTACCCTGGCTTACAATAACATTCCCTCCACCTGCTTTCAAAGAGGAAGGATGAACACTGCTCATGCTGGAACCCATCCGGTCGCGGTTGGGACGAGCACTGCTTCTGGATACCTGGTTCACTGACGGTGGACACGCAACCCCCCCTCTCACACTGAACACATCGCATGTCCCGGTGTAAACGACTACACATTGAATGCAGCCATATTAGCAGTTCGACTTCAGGGAAATTCAGCTGCATCTTTGGGGGGGGGGGGTACGGGGGGAGGGTAGCCCGAGGGCGTGGCAGAAGAAAAGTCACCACTGCGTAAGTTATCGTAGATATAGTCAATTTTTCATGTTGAGCTGTACAGTTTCCTTTAACTTAAATGTATTGTATCAAATACTGTGCTTTGAGATGAACGCAAACGCGTGTTTAATGTTTAAAATCACTAGAATTATATTTAACCAATTAAATTTAGACCAAAGACTAGCTTCCGACCAGTCTAAGAGTAGAGGTTTTTTTTAAGACGGGGCGAGGAGGGGGGTCTCAGGGGAGACGGTGGCTGCAGCCGTTAGAAGCTAGCGATGATCCACGTCACTCAGTGTAGAGCAGGGGGGCTGCGTGTCTATGTAACAAACACACAGGACTTTTCTTTTTACTTTTATGGTCCAAAAGGTCACCTGGTAATAGTATACTGTTGACACTGAAATCCAAAGAAACTGAATACAAAATTCAACCTCTTTGTGGGTTGGCGACGAGGTATAATCATAATGTTGGATGTTAATGAATGAAATGACACTCAAAGTAAACACCCACCAACCCCCCTTCACAAGTGTTCCACTGTGCTTAATGATCTCTTTCTCAGTCATTGAAACAAATGCAGACACAAACCCACACACAGGCACACACGCCCACACACGCCGGCACGTTAACGCAAAAGAGTGTGTTCTGAGCTTGTAGACGGACGAGGCAGACAGTGCAGGGAGTTGAACATAGATGCAGACTCCTTTTTCTTCGTCAGTACATCCACTGTAAGCGGGTGTGGGAGGGGGATGAGGCAGGGGAGAGGGGGTGGGGGGCAAGGTTTTTAAAATGGGAAATCAGCCAGAAGCCAAAACTGTGGGCATAAATGTGCCATGTAAATGTGGGCCATGGAGTGCAACGTTTTTTTCTTATTTTTCTTCACCAGCCACTTTTGCAGGTAATAACAATTTGCTACTGATTATTTTCTATGTAAAAGTGGCTGGCAAGTGTGGGAATCAAAGCCGAGATGGTCAGAGGAAGGGGGAAAAGAATGCGTCCTTCTTGGGGTTAAAGGTATACATGTGGCTAGGAGACAGTACTTGAATAGACAGAGGGGCCATTTTTTTACTTCCGTTGCCCTGCTTAAATATTCATGAGTAGCAGCTGCAGCCCATCATGCAGCCGGAAGTGGCCAATGTGTCAATTCAAGTTCTGTGATGAGGAGGAGAGGTCACAGCACATCTGACTAGAGCTCTAGGGTTGCGTAAGGTATGCGGACGTGCTGCTCAATCAGAGGAGGGATCAGACTCGGGGGCAGGCGAATCTCGGCTACCCTCCGGCTCTGCGGTGGCAGGTGAGGGCGGGGGCGAGGGGGGGGAGGCGGGCTGCCGCTGGCCGCCGCCGTCGTCATCCAAGGTCCTCCGGCCCTCCCCTGCTCCCTCCACAGTGCTCTCCCCCCGCAGCGTGTAGGCGGCCAGGGACTCCTCCAGCACAGTGTTGTACTGCCCCCGGTGGTGCAGGCGGAACTGCCGCAGAGCCTCCAGCAGATGAGCCGCCGTGCTGCCACCTCCCTCCTCACTCTCCTCCTCTCCCCCCGCACAGGCCTGAGGTGACACGCCAGGGGTCAGACTCTGCAGGCACACTCCATGATCAAACACACACACACACACACACACACACACAATACTCACATCATTGACACACAAATGTCTACTTCCCACTAACGTGACGATGCCGAGGACATTTTTGCACCAGTCAGACAAGCCCATGCAAACGCAACTCTGACCCTGTGACCAACAACCCTTTGTGATATCCACTGGATGGTGTAACAGAGAAAGGTGGGGCGTGTGGGGGGGCCTGCAAGTCAAGACTCCACTGACATTTATATGAGAAAGACACCGACGTGCCCACACACACACACACACACACACACACACACACACACACACACACACACACACACACACACACACACACACACACACACACACACACACACACACACACACACACACACACACACACACACACACACACACCGCACCCTTCTAGTCGGTTAAAAAGCTGAAGCGGATATCTTCCTGGCAGTTATTGGATTATTTTTCACTTTACGGATTAATACAAGACTATGGAATATAGAGTTCCTGTGAGAAGAAGCTCCATCCCACTGACCTCAGAATCTCTAAATTGTTCTCCAGTTGGCTGCTTGACAGCGCAGGGTAAGGTATGAGCTTAGTTTTACACCAGAAAACACGTTTCACATTCATTTCCTTACGAGTTTCTGAGCTCACCCAGGCTCTGTTTTCAAGACGTGTACGAACGTGTACGTCCCTGTCCGGTAAGCACTACTTAAACTGTCTTGTGGGACAAAAAGAACAACACTTACATTGATCATTTTTGATCATGTCTTAAAACATGTGCAGGGGGAATCTTTGGACAGGCTATTTAAATCCTTTGGGAGGTTTTTCGTGCATTCGTTGACCAGGAGTTCAAGAGGTTTACGCAGTTCTTACTGTATACTGAGCCCTATTTCAATAGTTAATAGAAAAAACGACCACACCGCTTTGAGGCTTTTCAATATGCATTCAAACAAGTTTCCTTTAACACACAACGGTTACTCTGCCACGTCTGTCCTCCACGCGCTTTCACACTTAATGCCCGCTTTCATTCAAACACATTGTCTGGGCTGGTGTGTGTGTGTGTGTGTGTGTGTGTGTGTGTGTCTAGATGTTTGAAGGGGCGAGGGCGGGGTGAAAGCTGGGTGAGGTGAGGGGGGTTTGGAGAGTGATCAACTCACCCCTTCCTCTTCTCTGTGAGGATTCAGCTTGTTGTACACGGCCTCGATCACGCTGCGTCTGCGGACACACAACCGGCACACAGCTCGCTGCTTAGAGGGCAGGAAAACTCCCCGCGCAACACAAACAGTCGCCGCTCATTCTTAGCAAATGCATATTGATTAACATTTTAATGGAACCCAGAGCGAGTCAGTAACGGCGCATCCGCTCTAAATGAGACATCATTTCTTTTCTTTTTTTTTACTTTCGGCTTTGACAAATTGGAAGCGTTCCAATGCTGTATATTTACTTGCTAGCCAGCCCTCCGCCAGGTGGAAGGTTGGGGATGTTCTCTGTCGCAATGCTCCTCAGGACAGACACCAGGTCAGGGACTCCCGCCTCCCCACAGCTCCCCAGTAGCTCTACACACAAAAACACAAAGAGGACCAGCAGTTTGTGAGAGGGTGTGTGGAGCACTGAGGAAAGCTCATGGTACCTCATGCTACAAGCTTTAGGTGTTAGACAACAACCTTTCCCTGCAGAGGCTGAGACATCAGACATGGTGGTTGGGAAAGTGTGTGTATGCGTTTGTAGCGGACTGACTGCTCCCACGCCATGCACGACTCAGGTCGTACAGACTCTTTTTCTCCACGTGCATCTCCGTGCCTCATTGAGTCACAGTGAATTGATAATGGCATTCGTTGCCAACAGGTAATCGATTTGATCAATAAGTTTTCTGATTATAAACGCATACAGCCTGTCTCCATCATTCGTTTGTGTATTTTTTGTGCATGTGTGTTGCATGCGCTGACCCTCCACACGGGTCTCCAGGTACTTATCCAATTCCTCTTCTTTCTTCAGAGCCTCCTCTGAGATCTTGGGTGCTCCGGGTAAACACACCAACACCACACTCATGTTATCCCTGCTCCCCTGCAAGACGACGACGGAAAGAAACAGCACAAATAAGGACATTCATTTTGTACTTTTGTTCGTTAAAGAAAATCGCAAAACAAGCGAAAAAACAACCAGTGAATAATGTAGCCAGCAGTGACAGAAATTGAATGATTATTACTACAAATCAGCTGATATAAACTCAACCCAGCACATAAAGACATTGTTAATACGGTTTCCTAAATATTTTATATTTTTTTACAAGCATTACATAATCCTGACAATAGTTGGTTAGGTTGTGATTTGGAGACGCCAACAAATAAATAAAATATTGATTCTTGTTTTCTATTGAAGCCTCAGAAAACAACGTCCACCATATTTACTCAGAGCCTACATCTTTGGTAACTATTTTGGTAATATCACTGTTTTAAAGCACCCCTTTAAAACAGTGATATTTTAGCACGTATGGCTGAGATTAGTAGTATGCAGGTATACCATGAGTATTCCCCCGCTTAACTTTGCATCTCCCATTTTTCACACAGATGAGTAAAATGTGACTGTTCTTCCCAACTTGAGAATTGATATTGACCAAGCACCATATTGAGACACCAAGATATAGTTGAACCATGTAGAAAAAGTCATGGTGTGATTGGGAAGCAAAAACATTAACAGGTTATTTCGCTAAAAAAGAATGGCTTGCTTAGCGTCAACAACAGGATAGACATGCCTCCTCCGAGTGCTGTAGGTCCCTAGTTTGCAGTTCTTAAGGTTCATGACGCGGGTTCACATTGGGTCATTTAAATCCGTTAGAGGCTTACCTTATGCAGACACGTGTCCACCACGGCGTTACACACCTTCTCCAGCACATCGCACACCAGCAGCCGTGAGCGGACAAAATCACACAGCTCCTCGTTGGACATGACGTCCCAGATCCCATCACATGCCAGCACCACGAACTCGTCTCCCTCGGCCGCCCGCTCTAACACACACACCTCGGGCTCGGGGCTCACCAGCTGCTCCGTGGGGCCCTTACCGTCCACACATTTGTAGTCGTAGTCCCCGAGGGCCCGGGACACGGCCAGGGAGCCGTTTACCCTCTGGATCATGACCGAGCCGCCGGCGTTTTGGATGCGCTCCTTTTCGCGGGGGTTGCAGGGCTTGTGGTCCTGGGTGGAGAAGCCCACCTTGCCGTCTCGACTCAGCACAGCCCGCGAGTCGCCGCAGTTAATGAAGTAGAGGTGGCTCGGGCTGAGCAACACGCACACGGCCGTCGACCCACTGCGGTCCAGGCCCTGCCGCAGGTCGGCGAAGCTGCGCATGTACTCGTCAATGTTCAGAAAGCCCGAGCGGATGCCGTCCTTCACTCCCTCCACGGAGCCGGATCCTGAACTGAAGTCGGCCCCGCCGGACAGGATGTGTTCCAGCAAGTGGCCGGAGCAGTAGTTGGCCACCCGGGAGCCGGCGTGGCCATCGTAGACAGCAAAGAAGGACCAGTCGGTGAGTCCGTGGGGGAGGCCCACCACAGCTGTGTGGGCGTCCTCCATCTCCACCCGCCAGCCCTGCATGGAGCTCAGGCCATAGCGCAGCCCGTTGCCATCGCCGTGGGCACTATGCTTCTCCGTCTTCGGCTTGTCCAGGAATGCACCCATTGCTGCCTACAGCTGGAGATTAACCAGGGGAAAGAGAGGGGACCAACAGAATTAAGATCATACCAGCACCGGCACAGGAAGAGAATTCATTAAGGAATAGCGAAGACCTGTCACTATGTCCGTCTATTAGGAACCAAAACGATGGTACAATATACTGAAATACGTTTGATGTCTTTGAAACAATACATGATTATATAGTTTGTCAACATAAAAAAAAAAATAATAAATCTAAACTAAAGGATCTCTATCAATATTCTTTGCATAAAAAAGTTCCACTGTACAGAAGGAAGCAAAACCATAAAACTGAAATTGTATTAAACATTTGCAAAACAAGGTGCAATCTCTCCAAAAAGCTGAATAATATCCTTCATTAAGCCGACCTTTTCATCCAAAGCGATTAACAATAAGTGCATTCAACTAAGCGGGTAAGAACACAGAACAACAAGAATCAAGAAAGTACAATTTCGTCAAGAAATTACAAATCGCAAATGTACAAGAGTTGATGTCCATCACAACAAGCCAAACTCACTCCCATTGTCTGTTCATATTATATTGTATAGTTTGCACAATGAATGCCAGTGTACGTTGTCAGAAGTTCAGTGGGCTACTTTGGTCTGTGATTACAAAGTGTTTTAATTACAAAGAGGATGGTGAGAGCCGGAGATCCTGACACAAGGCAAAGATAGCAGGAGAGCTGAGGATTACACCGCAGCAGTAAAGCTTCTTTAAGCACACATGACTAATAGCATTAGTTAACTTATTGGCACAATATAAAGTGTGACTTTGCTGAATCAGCAGGGAATGAAACTCCCTGCAAAGTGTTTTTCTTCTTTGCCTCTACCTGAACCATAAAGCAGTGGGCCATCCTGAGCGAACTAGTGTGCAAAAACAATCTACGGCGCGGTGTTGGTTCATGTACTGTTAAAATGCAATCCCGGAAGTCCAGTTTTAGTAACACATCCATTAGCTGTCCATCCCCCCCAGTCCGGAACACTTCGCAGCAACTTATAATAGCAAGAGGAGGGATTGTACTTCTATCGAAAGCAATCGTTTTCTTTTCTTGGAGGCGCTCGCAAACTGAGCTGTAGAAACATACGCCATTAGTGTCCCCCCCCCCAATAATCCAATAAGTTCCAATAAGTTCTGACGACAGGGATCAATACTTTTGAGCATTGAAACATACGATTTCAGGCACAGGCTTTTACAAGACTTCTAATAAGGAAAATGTCTGATCTAATCTAGAGCTGAAAAATTAGTTGACTTTTGACAATTTATTTTGGTATTATGTCACAGGCAAATGTACCTGAGGGCACTTCGTACCACCAGCTCATGCTCAACCGCCTTTCCACCCTAGCTTTGCCATTCTTGGCCTGCACTAGATTTTCCCAGCATACCAATCAATTATTGTCTAAATGTCAGCAGCATGGAGCCACTTACAGTATGTATTGCATGATTATCAATAATCAGTAAAAGTCCAAAGTGCCCTCAACACCTTTTTTTTTTAGGGCTTCGCACGGCATGACAGGCATGTGCCCAAAAAGGGCCGATACATGCAGGGAGTGACTACAGCTGGTTTCAGAGGAACGTGCATGTGCGTGCGTGTTGCTGTCCGCTCTGCGCATGTGTGCAGTCAGTGTCACAGTCGATATGCGAGAAAGGAACCCTCCATAAATACGACAGGCCAGTTTGGATTTCATGTGCAGGGTGAGGCGGTGGGCCTCGCTTTTCACATTTCTTTTGCTTTTCTGCTACTCACAGGTAGCCTATATGTTCATGTACGGTGGGACACTGTGTTCTCACACACACACACGTGTGAGAGAAAGAAAAATCAGTTACGTTCACCACCAGTGATTCTCTCTAAAAATAAAACAAACACACGGTCATTGCCTAGCAACCACGCACCCTGCAGGGCAAACATCCAGGCTAAGCTTCATTCAGCGACAACCCCCTCTTCATGTCTCTCTCTCTCTCCCCCGCTCTGAAAGACACACGCACACAGACACACATACAGCCGCTTGGTAGAGAGGAAAGAGTAGTTGCATCATCTATCCATTTAAGCAGTCGCAGGAGCCAGACCCTGAGAGGAGACATGCAGACTGCAAGAACACATGCTGATACTATGGGATTTCACTGGCCAACAGCGGTACAATAGACCGCTAGAAAGAACAACAAGCACACAAACACAGAGAAGCCCAGAAAAGATCTCCATTGGGACATCAGACTGAAACCAGAAACTCATAACCCCCTCAAAACTGCTGTCACCCGGCTGTAACCACACGTCGAAACCAACACGCCCTCATACTGAGATGCACATGTCTGCCAAAAAAACACTAGCTACGAAGAGGGAAGTGGAAGGTCGCGGATTACATAGTGCCGTTCTGAGAGCGGGCAGAGTCAGCGAGATTCACACAAAAGCTTCCATCCTTATCCAAGCATACACAAATTAATTCTGTGTGTTGCAATACACCAGGACCCACATGATAAAACCTGAATATCAAACCAGTGCGATAACAGCAATGCTGGCTGCTTACAGGATTTGATTTCAGTCTCAGAGTCTGCAGCCATTTATTTTTTAGGTTGTCGCCAAGCGACACAAGAGGTAAGTAAAGAATTCTCTGAACGAGGCCTCTCGGTGACAGAATATGCAATTAACTTGTGTGAACTGGTAACTTAAATGAGACCATACTTTACTGAACAAACATTTGCTGTATTTAATTGATTGACGCCACATTGATAGTTGATTGGAAACCATCAATTAAGAAAAACTCATGCCTACAAGCTTTACGAAGTTAATCAATTAAGTGGGAAGTAGGGTTATTTTTTCATAGACTTCTATGTGATCCAACTTCTTTTGGTAACCATTTAGTCAAGTTTTAACAGAGAGCCAGCTATCTTTCCCTGACAGCCGTTGTTAGCTGCTCCCACGATTAACTGACGTTTTGGAGGGAACAGCAGAAACAAACAGCCACAAGCCTTGGCTCAGTAAAATGAAAATGATCTTGATTATCATCGTTTCAGTCACATGGCCTGCTGCCGAAGGATGAGCGCGGTCCGCTAAAGGCCGAGCACTGTGGTCACACAGAGGTATCGCTCCACCAATGCATCAGCAGACAAGAGTTTTAACTGTTAACACTAATCGTTCAAGACCGACAACCCTCGGTATTTATTCTGACCAACCGGAGTGAACACCATGCTGGCAGAAAATGTAATTGGAGTCCATGGTTTGGGGCACCAAATGCCTAAATGATGAACACTCAAGACATCAAAAGCACATGTGATACAAAATGATTGTAATAACTGTGCTATATTGAGCTGGTCAAGCTGGTGAAACCGACCCACATCCAGGCTGCAATCCAAAAGACCAGAAGTCTCCCCCTCCTCACACAGAAAAAACACATGAATGGGTACAAATCCAACAGAATGTTGGCCTAAAATTAAAAGTTAGGCAAACAATGGGCTTTCAAAATTATTCAAGTATCCGTAAAAAAAAAAAAAAGAGCAACATCAGTGTACGTGATTGATGAGCACATGAAGGACGATACCCAATTAATATACAACGGTCACGTAATATTTTCCCATATTTACAAGGCGAATAGGACCATATGAATGCATCAGAAGACTGACCAACCCGGAGAGGCCTGCAGAGGACACACCGGGTCACATTTCACAGCCGCATTTGGAGAAGCCTCTGGAATGAGACAGCCTGGTCACAGCGTTATGTTGGATTTGGTCTTGAAATAGGGACTTTGGAGCGGGCAACGCTAAACTGGGACACGGCTCTCATTGTGTAGTTTGGGCCCTATGTAACGGTTATGACTTCTAAAACCACACCCTTCTATTGTGTACTGCTCATACAGGTGAAACCCATTAGTGCAACAAGTTTGTCTTCTTATCTGTACTGATGAACCAATTTAACAGATACTCCGACTGGCCTGCTTTATGTTTATTTGGATATGCTGATCCAACAAGCAGCCCTTCAACATACATTATTGACCCTCCATTACTCCGTATCTCCTTTACGCACTAATCAGCTGCAGAGTGCTTCCAAGGTCGTACATAAAACTCTCCTGAATGGTTTTCCCGTGACATTCAGTAGGATTTTGACTCCAAAAAGCTTTTGGATAAAATGTGTGTAAAATGTGTGTAAGAGGAGGGGGAGCAGGGGGTGTCTTTAAACTACACTGTCCGTTAAGGGAATGTCTTCTTGAAGCCTGCCGGCTGTCCTGTAGTGCCGAGACAACGATGCACACAGTGACTTGCTCTACTTTGTGTTTGTTTTTTTAATAACAAATTTACAGAACAAGCTTGTAGATCATGTCTTCATAAGAGCATAAAGAGGCCGGAGGAACGAGTGGCCACTTTTCAAGTCAACCCACAGGAGCAGATGAATCCTATCCTGCAAGCACTCGCTTCCCCGGGAGGAAAAGGGGCAGCGTGCTCTCCTCCTGCAGCGCTCGGTGACCCGTAAGCGGTCACGAATGCCCTTTGGCCTCCAGACGGACGACCTTCACATTTCAGTAAACTGTAACCATTGACTGATCAATGATCAATCATCAATCAAGGATCAATCCCTGGACAGTCATTCCACTGGTTTAAAAGGCGCGTAGTGTGGGGTGGGAAGTGAATGTTGAAAATAGCGCTACGACCTACAATGAAAAGTTCAAACAGAATGAACTTTTGGGGAAAAACAAACCGCCATCAAGCTGTGCTGAACCAGCATGTAACCGGAGATCCATGGGCCACTCACGGCCAGATTTGGCGTGAATGCAACATTACAACAATGTTGGACTATATGGCTACAACCACACTACTTGTTTGAAAACATTTTCTTTTCAAAACAGCATCGTTTTCAAAATGGTCGGTGTCCACACGGCAACCTTCGCAAACGTATATCACATTACAATTAACATACACCGGGAAAGCGCATGTAAAGACAAAAGCAGCAAAAACCTATCTGCGAGGCTGGCTTTAGACCATCTTGGTTGGAACATGTTGAAACAGTCCAATTTCTGCCCATTGAATAAATCAATTCATCCAAATTGTTTCAGCACTGCAGGCGATCAAAAACAGTTACGAAAAGGTTTTCTGTTGACGGAGAGCCAACTCTCGATTTAAGAAAAATGTAGTTCAACAGACTTGGCAGCGGTTTCCCCAAAATATTTTTCAAACCAAGAGCACCTTTGTTCACAGGTGACTTTCAAACAACGGCATGGATTATCCAGGTAATGATACCATCAAGAGACACAGCCATATTGTTAATCCTCACAAGGTATAAATAACAGAGTCCCAGGCTTCCTGGTGATATGTACAAATGTCTTGTTTGCCCAACTGGCAGCAAAAAAACAAACAACCACCATGGTATTTAGTTTACCATCTGAAACAAATTAACCATTTTCCTCACGGTAATATATAGCTTTATGAGATTAAGCAAATGTAAAAATAGTCGCAAACATGTTTTCATTGACGATCAGATGAATTGATAATGGGTGCCGCCCTTTGACACATGATCCATCTCATCCTTCTTTCTGATGTGTCTATGGAAACACGAACATGTTTTCAAACGTAAAAATACCCTGAAGCTGCATTGGTATTGGCAAAGATACACCAGTCACCAAAAATGAAAATGTTAATGAATATTACATCAATAGAAATCTAAATGGTAAAAAGCATGGCTTGATGGTACATGCATTAAGTATCCTAACTGAATTACCAACTGAGGAAGCTGCAGTCCAACAAATGTATCCCAGTGCCAACTGAAACATCGTCACAGTTTGTAAAGACTGACACATCAAGTTCCATCAGTGAAGAGCCAAGACCGCCACGGTCTGTCAAACTAACTGCTTACTCAGATAAGATTATCAGCTAGTGAACTCCTCCCGTATCTACTGGCAAGCCCAAGGCCAAGTGATGTCATACTGGCCACCTGTGCACCCAATCTGATATACCGATGACGGTAAGCAGGGTTGCTGCGAGGTCACATTTCAGTTCTGCACAATGCAAAATTGATGATGAGATGCAAATGCATCAAAAGCCAACTCGCTGTAAGATAGCAGGGAGGTTTAGAATGGCTTGATCATATACGATTCTGTACACTTCTTAAACTGTAAAGTGTTTGTACAGATACATGAAAAAAGACAAAGAAGGTTAGACCCTAAAAGCGCCGGGAACACTCTTGCTTGAAGGGAGTCAAAAATTGCTACTGCGATATTAGAAAAATATCTTTTAAAAAAAAGGAATAAACAATGGAAACCTAAATTGGTGCCTTTATTAATATGGACTACTTGTGAATCATGAAACCTTTGAGTTAATGTTTTGAATACTAGCTAAAGTTTGGAGTTACCTACTAAGCTCATGTTTATGGTCAGGCAATCCTTCGGCCCTCAGCCTACGGAACTGCCCCTCCCTAATCAAGTTTAGAATAAATGCAATATATTCTATACATTTTAGTTTCATCGTTATACCATCCGTTTTCTTAGCTACACAATACTTTTAGAGCAGTATGCAATGTATGAATACACACATCCTTCGTTGCATCATTTAACCATAGTATACAAGTTAATATCAATTTGTTTAGAGAAGTGAGATAGTGGAGAACATGAGTTGGCGTGTTGAAGCAACGCTGCTGCCGCAGTAAAAGAGAAATGACTGGTTATGGGATTTGTAAGAAATGGTTTCACGTGCGTTAACAGGATCCTGGTAGAGAAAAATGGGGGGGCTCGCGCGTGTTATTATGCTCTAAGGTCACTGCATACACAACAGCACACACGGGAACGTTAGCTATCGCAACTGGCTAAGCATAGGTTTTCCTTAGACACACGTTAACGGTTAACTGTGTATACCGATTCCGCTAAATAGTTAACACGGGCGTTACTTCATCAAATCGACACGATATGTGGGTGCGGATTGAGTAAATACAATGTTATATGGTTAGAAATACCACTACACCGCCGAGCTAACACCGCAAAGCTAACCATTGACAACCATGTCAAAGTCCGCTAACCTGTCATTAGCTGGTTATAGCTAGTGCAGCCATGCTAGATTAGCCCACAAGGGACCAGACTAAGCACTGGAGGCCAACGTGTCGTTTGTCTGTTGACACAAGTGTTACTTTAGATTGGCTTCATTCAAAACGGTCTTGCTAACGTTGGCGGTGACATAAGCCACGTTAATTTCAAGCTTCAGATGGTGGATCGGGTTTGATTTTGAAAACGGTTTAACACCGAGGATATTGCACTTCGCATTTTATGCTGAATTTACCGATCGATTGTTTTTTGTAAATGCGTGTCTGTTAAATACCAATCCAGTGACAACGTGCTGAACTCCATTCCACTGAACATTGCTCCCTCGACGGAAAGGCCTCGCTTGCTAAAGTGTTGATATGAGCTAATGTTAGCTGACTTGCTAATGTTAACTTAACAGTTAACGTTAATGTTAGCTAGCTGTCGTTGTTGCCAACGCAATTCCCCTGCTTGTCAAACTTAAGCTAATGACGTTAGCCTATAAACTAGCATGCTACTTACGTTTTCCTGCTGTTGCGAATGTAGATCCAATGTTGAGTATAGGCTGGATTCTGCTTTTGCGTAAAGATATGTCGGTAACCTAGCTATCTACGGAGCTAACGTTAGCTGACTAGCTGTGTTATGTTTCCTTATTTGACAAAAATAAACGAGAATGGCCTCAGATGAGCGGCGATAATTCCTTTCTCGGTGGTTCCCTGATTGGACAGCGTTGATTTTTACGCATGTTTGACGCCAGTTCTGTCTTCACATAAAATGAAGACTATTCCGATCGTTCCAATGCAAATACGGACGCGGTAGAATTGGTTATATTATACAACACTGACAAATCTAGCACTTTCTTCAATTGGAAGGCCAGAGCTATCCTTCGACTTTGGGTGCTGAAAAAGAGGAGGTGTTATTTTTGGCTCATGCTTAGTGATTGGTTACAACCTCAGGGCGAAACGTCGGTTAATTGGCTGCTTCTTCTGTCACTTAGCTCTGCCCCAGTGCGAAACAACATTCTAATTGGTCCATTACCGAAGTTGTATGACGCAGGGCTTTGGTCGAAGTACAGTTGTAACTTGTTTTGGCGTACGCCGAAGCGAAGCAGGCGGTGTCGGTCGTGAAGTACAAATAAGCTGTACACCTCGGCGGTGGTCGATTGACCGCAGCCTGTCGTCCTAGACTAACGACATTAATTACATCATGACTACAATTGAAATACTGTCATATCCTCATCCTCTGTGGGTTTAGAAGTCACAACTCACACAAATGCCCCGCAGTAAATAACAAGCGCAACGTGATGCTTGAAGGGTGGAGCTTCAAAATAGAAGATTACCATTAACTCACCAGAATTTGCGTTATTTTAAGACAAAAACAAAAACGTGATTGTACAAATTTAAGTATGCGACCTGTATTTTGCTCAGGCAGTCCCACAATTTAAATCACACAGATCGAATACAAACAAAATATTCTCAGGTGGGAAAATACATTTCATTAAATATAATGTTTTTATTTTTAACTATAATTATTATTTAAATTATGCAGTAATTGCTGCATTGTTGCAAGTGTGACTGCTCATTCAGGACGCGTATACGTGTTTGACCGCATCACAATTTGCGTTTTTAATCAGTGAGAGACAAAAAAAGTTCAAAAAAATATGCATCTCTAAAAATTATATAATAATCAGACAAATAGTTTCACCCTCTCGACTCTGAAAGATCTGAAACAGTATGAGCCAAAATAATATGCTATTGCTCCAGTGTACTGGACTGGTCCGGAAACTGACAGCGAAGCCAAGCTTGGATTATCAACAGGCAAAAGAAAAAACTTCACCCTGGGGGAAGTATGAACAGGTTGTAATATAGCAAATCAAAACAGTGGGACACATGGGGAAAAAAATTAAATCAGTATAACTATACCTGTAATATACCAAACTCATTTCACTCTGTACTTATTGCCTTATTTCTTTGTCATCATACAGCAGAAGACGGAGTGTTGTTTTGGCTTATTGGGGTATTTTATACCTCTTAGAGTCAACAGGGGATAGATGGCTCCAAAAGGATTGATGGAAACTGACTTGTCAGATCATTGCAGCATCATAAGCTCTTATTCAGAGTCAGACTAAATTTAGGAAGTGGGTGGAGCTCTGTCAGGTGTCCCTGTTTCTGGAAGTTAAACTCCCAATCATTTTCTCCACAGACAATGCTGCATGACTCACAGTTGAGGCATTTCTTTGGGTTGGGTGGGCATTATCAAATTAAATAGTCTCTGGCATTATACCCTCAGAACTCAGCCATTGTTTTTTGAGGTCAATTTAAACTCACACGCTTGTTAACATTAAAATATATGGGTAGTTTTTTCCTGAGGCATCTAAATAAATTCAACCTGCCAAAGACGATGATGGTGCACTTTTACACGGCCATCATGGAGTCCATCCTCTGCTCCTCCATCACCGTCTGGTACAGCCAAGGAGCGTGTCATCCACTCTGCAGAGAGGGTGATCGGCTGCAATCTGCCATCTCTCCAGGACTTGTCCGCTTCCAGGACCTTGAAGCGAGCTAGAAAGATTGCTGCCGACCCCTCTCACAACGGACAAGACCTGTTTGTGCCCCTTCCATCTGGCAGGAGGCCGAGGTCCATCAGGACCAAGACCTCCCGCCACACAGATCATCAACAGAGCCCGTGTCCCCTACTGACTGACTCTGACATCCCTTCGGTCACTTTCCTCACACTCCACATGCACACTTTCATTTGTCACTTTCTGTTTGCTGGTGCACTTTAGATTTTATAACTATTTTTTACTCTTCTTCCTTTATTTTTAAACTAACCCATCACCATAGTCTACTAACCCATAGTATTATATTATATTGTATTCCTTGCACTATGTTGTCTTGTTGTCCATTGTCGTCTATTGTTATGCACCAACCACCAAGTCAAATTCCTTGTATGTTTGACAGATTATGGCAATAAATGTTTTCTGATTCGTATTCTTATTCTGAAATGTTGCGACTCCTTGTGGGCATTTCTTCAAGAAACATCCATTCTCTTATTTGTACCACTAACAGTGGGCTGGAGCTAAAGATTAAGGTGTTGAATATACAAACAATACCATCTGCATCTTGAATACAAATCTTGACCATATCATTTAAAGAACATTTTTGAAATGGGAGTTTAGAAAGGGGAAATAACACTCTTCTAAGCTGTATTTTTCTGTTAATTGTTAATGTGACAACCGCAGGGCAAGCCAAGTCTCAAACCCTGAATGCCTTCCCACAATGCATTATGTCGAGGTTTCAAATGAGGCCTTTCAGAACAGGAATAAACACCTAAGCAGCGAGGCAGCTTATTTTCAAGTCGACTCTACTCCACAGTCAGAGTATAAATTTCAACTAAAAATTTAGGGTGGAATGCATACAACTGGGATAGGTATAGATTAAAGCATAAACATGAGTATGTGTGTAAAGATGTTTAGCTAGATTGTGGATCGGTTTATGCGACCAAACGTGTGTGTGTGTGTTTGAGGGGAAAGCAGGGCTTATCCGTTGTCATTTTGTGTTTCTCTCTCAGGATTATACTTGAGTCTTGTTAATGAAAAACTCATCAGATATCAGAGCAGTTCCCTAAGGAACCAAGCAGGGTTATGAGACATAGGGCAGATTAGGAGCCCGTTTAAATACTGTGTGTGTGTGTGCGTGAGCATGTTATATAGAGGGTGTGAGTGAGCCGCAGAATGGTATTTCATTTACCAAGATGGGGGATTACCGCTGGCAGAATTTGATCATTCTGCTCTGATCAGGATGTTCAATCACAGCTTATCCCAAATATTAAACTCTCAATCTTGTGCCCCCCTTTCACTTCAATCCCACACACACTCATTTCCACGCGTGCAGACTTTAACAGCCAAGCGTCTCATTGAGCAAAGTGGCCCGCTGAGCCCTGTGACGGGGCAGTGTGTGTGTGTGTGTGTGTGATTGTTCAGCCACCTGGTCACCTCAGGGTATGGGTGTGAAAAAAGGGTGGCGGGGGAAGAGGAGATGCTGGGGGTGGGGGTCCTGGCGGGGAGATTCTGAGCCTTAGCCTCTTATGGAGGCCGCTAAGGAGAGTAAATTAAAAAACTGTTTTGTCTAATCCGGAGCACCAGGAACAAGTGGCACACGCTGAAAAAATCTGATCCCTCGTGTAAGATGGATCTGGAGGGGCTTAAAAACACACAAACATTCCCTCAATTGATATGCACACATGCACTTACATGCATGCATACACACATAAATGCACTGATTGTGTCCCAGGCCAGCCGGATAGAAGGAGGGGGAGGGAGGAGGGAGGGCAAAGGGAGGTACGACGCCCTGATCTGCACTCTCATTTTCAGCCTGGAGATCTGCACCCGGGACATCTGGGTCACATCATTACTGCAATCTTCTGCTTGTTCATTCCCAGCTTTAAGGGGCTTAGAGTGACAGGCCGGCACACAAACATTCACACAAAGCACACACACTATTTGTAAAGCGTAACAATCATTTAAAGTGAAATAAGGCGTGTCTGAAAAGGATTAATGCAGGGAAGAAACTGAGCACTGCGCACATGCGGTCTAAAGAAGACATGAGTATTTATAGAACAAAGATATTGCTGTATGTCACAAAATAGATTTTGTAAAAATAATTGACCAGTGAGACCTTTTTCTGCTGCAGGCAAAACCTGTGGAAAAGTTAGGAACCTCCACAGTCAGAGAGATGTATTAAAAGCAACAGGGGCTGCCAACTCCGTGCGGTGCAGTTATACCGCCCTCTAGTGGCCAGAAGCCGGTTTCACCACAGAGCAGCAGTCCCAGCTGTCTACCGCCAGAGGGCGCTGCTGGACCATTGTTTCCATTTCCAAATAGTGTCAATTTCGAAAAGGTGTATCGTTTTGCTGTATTGTCATATTATCCAATATTTTTTTTAAAAGATGGTTTGGCTGGGGTTTATAATAAATATAGAAACATCATATATTTTAGTTATCCTCGCACTGCAACCAATTAAATGTATTTGGCATATTCCTGCAGTCATCATTGGAACCCTTGCAACATAGTCTGTAAAAATAAAAATTGGTCACTAGAGATATAAGAAGGAGGAGAAAAAAGATTCAATACTTGTTACATGTCAAGGTTTTTTCAAATATTTACAAATAACTTATTGTATTATTTTGAATCTTTCTTCTATTTTCGATATATTGTGTCATGTTTCTTAATAATTCTTCCTTGTCATCTTCTTATGGCCTATGTAAATAACTATCGAATTATCTTTCTGTTGAGATATTTTATACATCTCTAAAAAGAATAGTATCTGTGTGATGTGATCTTGCGGTTCTCTATCGCAGAAGTATTGAAGTCAATACAAGAGGATGGTGTGTTCGGTTTGACGACTCTAAACTTCTCTACTTCTACTCTACTTCTACAGGAAGTAGCTGAACACCTGTGGGGTAAACTTAAAAACTCTGCTCCAGGTGAGGCTCGAACTCACAACCTCGGCATTGCTCTGCTGAATACTGTCTTATAAGTACCGCGCGCTAACCGATTGCGCCACTGGAGCTTAGTCGGACACTGGTCGCTATTAGGCTACAAGACAATAGAAGAATGAATATCTCTTTTTTTTTTTTTTAGACATGTATTTCATTTAGGCTACTGCTTGTGTACTGCGTAGAGGAACTGGAGACCTGTGGTCACCTTCGTGGGACGCCGGTGGTGACACAGAGTCCGGCAGAAAATGTGCTGCGTTCAAGTACCTCTCACAAAGCTCCGATTCACCACCAACAATTGAGAAGTGATTTTAGCTGTTAGGCTTATCCACTTAAAAAAAAAAAACAACACGATTAAAAAAACTAAGGATAATGACGTTTGATTACCTGACCCATCAATCATTTTTGGACTGACATCACGTCAACAATCACATATGTATAGTTGTCAACATATGTTTGGCAACTGTATAGTTCTCATTCTATGTAAAATTGTCAGCTATCACATTATGAGGAGACGGGTGACATGACGAGTGTTTTAAATATGCTTTTTTTCTATTCCCCTGCAGCCCCACATGCATAATAATACAAATCCAATTACAACATGTCAGGTTCAGTCTAAATTATGTCATTTTTACTTTCCCTTTCCTTGTGCTTTTTACATTCAGGGGAGGCCAAAGACGGAATAGAACCAATAGTCTTCAGCAAAGTCAACAAACATGCAGGGAAGTACATTGAGGAAAGCTTCCATTAACAAGATTTGTATCCTCATAGAACTTTTCCTCATCACTGTGTCAAATTACCATCATTTGAGGAGGGGGGGGGGGTTATGACATCATCACACAGGCCATGCTGCAGAGGCTCCATCTATCTTCCCCACCACACACCCTCTGGAGAGCCAGAAAGACAGAGTAGGTGGGTCGGAGACAGGGGCCGCCGCCTTTCAGGATGTAACATCACAAAATGACTCAGTGACACTGTGCATCATAATCCTGCAAATGTTTTATTAATATTCAACACATGACGTACAGGAAACACTAACATAAACATTCTGAATGAAAGAGAAGAAATCATCGGCGGAGGCTCTTACCTCAAAGACATGCGGCGGCGATGCCAGTATTTAAAAACTCATGATCGAACACACCCGAGGGCCGGATGGGTCAAGCGGCAACTTTTTAAGAGGCAACGCCCTTTGGCCACATGCAGCATCGAGAGAGGACCTGAAAACCGGGGAAACTCGATCGCTGGTTTTAAGGAACAATGATGAAATATGTAGCAAACAACTGCTTGCAAAAGTTGGGCGTCTTTTTTTTTTCTTTTTCTTTTGCTTCAAAATGTTGCCTGTACATCGCAGCCTTGACAGATCCATGCCCTGTTCTGGGCAGGAAGAGCTTCAGCTCCCATGTTGGGGCTAAGTAGGTGCAGTCGGCCATAGAAATAGGATGAGTACATTTACAGAGCTTCAATGGGATGTACAGTATATTTTACACTGGTTCATGAGAGAAGCGAATGCTGGCTCGATATTTAATTGCCTTGTTATATTTTCAGAGCTGCTGATTTCTCAGAAACGAAATGAGTCATTTCATGAAACAATTTCTCCAGGTCATCATTCTTCAACGCCGAGCTCCAGCTCATTCATTTTAAACTAAAAAAAAACGAGAACACCTGCAGGTAAAAACACCTCGCAAAGCAGCTGTTCAGTTCAGTTCATAGTGCATTTTCTTTTTGACGGCAGCGTTAGATAATTGCCTCTCCTCCAATGTTAAAAGAGCCTCGGCCCCCCACAATCCCACCCACTAGCCCAATGCCCCCCCCACCCGAAATAAATAACTCCACAGTAATAGAACATCAACACAGAAAAAGTCAAAAATCTTCCGTTCATGTCCAGTCATAAGAACTAAGAACACCACACGGCAACATCCACTCATCATCACACACACACACACACACACACATACGCAAACACACACACTCTCTGCATGCACCCAGATTCAGTATTTACACAATCCCAGGACTACAGACAGGCAGCACTTGCAGTCACGTCAGGTGTGTGTGTGTGTGTTTTCTACTGCATCACATCTCGGGACGCCCTTCTGTTGCCCAACAGTTGAGAGACGGCTGCTTTGAGTCTTCTGGATTTTACAACATCTAATGAGAGAGCCGGAGGTGGGAGTGTTCTAGTAAGTATGCGGGTGTCAGAGGACCCTTCCCCCCCGCCCCACCCCCGGTCAGTCGTGGATGACGATGGGGCCTCGCATCCTCAAGCTGGGGTGAGGGTGCGGAGGGGCCAGGACGAGGCCCTGCGGTGGGGCCTGGGTGACCCTGCGCAGGGCGATCTGCTCGCACGGCTGCCGACAAGCGTGCCTCAGCTGGGAGCGGGACAGCAGCCGCCTGGCCCTCCTGGAGGCGTGGAGACGAGACGGGACATGAGTGCAGAAGAAGACACACGGATGCCGAGCTAATGTCAGTTTAAAAAGAAAAAAAAACAGTTCTTTCTTGACCTCGGAAAACAGACGGTTGGTAGCTGGTCCAAACAGAAATGTTCATAGATTGAATAATTTAACCAGATTCATGACAAGTTTCATTCTTTATGAAATACGCTAGCCGATAGCTCATGAAGTCCCAAAGTCCCACAAGCAAAGCTTCATGTGTTATTTGTCTGAATACATTATTCATACATAGTTGTCAACAAGTTTGATGACAGGCTTGCAGCCTGCAGTAATAAAAACACTGATGGGAGGGGCTTGGGGATGTCAGGTTCACTAGATGCATCATTTGTCATGCATGCTATTGGTTTACCAGCAGTGTGACAGTGATGCATGTGGCTGGTTGTACAGATGCTTTCCTGCTGGCACTGCTTTGGGAGTGGTTCACATCTAACAAGCAACACCTTCACTTCGGAGTCAACGTCTGATGCATTCGAGACGTAAACAGGAGAAACTAATAAAGCAATGACACTGCAAACTTTCAGTTGGTTTAAAACGGTTTCAACGCCGGCCGTTCAGTGTGAAACGCACCTAAGTTAGCTCGCAAGCTGCTGAGAAAGTAACTAGAAACAAACACCTTTTTCTCATTTTATTTATTGAGCATCAGTGGTGGAATGAGGGATACACGTGTCTGTCACGGGGGGGGGAAGAGAGAGGTACTTCTTGATATGAAGGCTCATGTAACAGCACGCAGCGACCGACACTAAATTGCGAGGCCACGGGCCACACGCACACTAATGGAGTTCCTTTGGCAGACACATACGAGAATACATAACCACAACACATAGGTGATTCATGGCTTCCTTCAGGCGCCCACATTCAGACTCAATGCAAAGCCTTAGTCTTTCCTTCCTCGTTCGCTGCTTTCTCAGCAGCACCATGGATGTTTTTCTTGTGTTGTGAACAGGAAAACACATCCGTTCCTTCCAGATCCCAGCTGTTGATAAAATAAGCACTTGTGAAGACTCTGCACACATTCAGTGCCTGCGCATCCAAGTATAGTATGAAAAGGCCCGAAGATGCCTCGGAACACGTATCTCTGAAGCATACAATGAACTCTTGTATTAGGACACAGCATGACACATGTAAGGTCACTCAGGGGTCAGAGTGGCACAGGAACAGGAAGAACTGTGGAGATTCTTCACTTCAGTGAAAGTAACAGTACTTTGGTCCAGACTGAAATGTCTCGACAACTATTATTTAAGGATTACTACGAGATCATCGACAAACATTCAGTATTCCCTGAGAATGAATCCTGATCCTCTGAATTTGCCGTATCATGAGTTTTACATTTGTTGTTCAGATAGATATTGACTATTAGATTTATTGCCGTGACACTTTTAGATTGTTTTAGTCTCCAGAGGAGTGTGGATTTTGTAGATTCGTTGCCGGTAGCTCCTAGAGGATGAATCATAATAACATTTTCATCGAGCGCCATCCGTGATGATATTTTTTTGGTTGCCATAAAACGAGGTACAGGCGTTCATTTCCTGTTGATTTTCTGACTTTTCATGTTGATGCTTCATCAGGTCAACATTTCAGTTACATTCTTATCTTTTTTTTTTTAATCTGTTCATCAGATTGAATTGAGTGTGACTTATACAAAGAAAAGGGCAATGTCCAGCTCAGTTTCTTGCTCTTTTTGTCCCTCTTTGCTGCCCTGACTCCTGCTACTTTTCTCTGCTTTGCGAACACTGTGTCCTTATTCACACTGAGAAAGAGTCGGATATCGGGAGAAAATGAACCCCCCCCCCCCCACGGTCTTTCATCAGGACCTTTCAGAGCAGAACAAATAACAGAGTAACATGACAGAGGGACAGCAGTCAGCATGACATCTCTCTCTCACACACAATCACAGCCATGTTGATAATGTAAGTGGTAAATGAGTGATCCGTACGAGTGCAGCCATGGTTAATGTGGTAATGATATTTCCACTCAGGGCCCAGCTCCGCATGGCTCCTCGCTGGCACATCCGCACCAGTTAGCTGCGCTAATTTTAGCCTCCGTGAACTGAAGGCGGGTAAGGAGGCCGGGCGCCATGGCTCATTTAGACACAGGCTTAATGGGAGATCATCTTTCTCCGTGACATTGAGGCGTACGAACGTTGACTCATTGTGTCCATGAGTGTGTTTCTACACAAGAGAAAAATGTATATAAACTAATTTTCTCTGCGTAAAACGTAACTGCATTTATTCAATTATGAGAACAACCAAAATGAAGGAGAAGGAGAATCATTTGTTGGGGTTAAAAAAGAAGCATAATACCTTTTCATATTTGTGTGAGCAGCTTTAGTGTTTGGATGAAGTCTTCTATTCAAATACATTTGAATTGATTTTAACTCCGTGCTGGACTACGCCGCTGTCTGATGAAAGTTAACCACGCCCCTTATGTGCAGCTGGAGGGCTCACAACATCACTTGCTTTCCCCTCACACACACACACACACACACACACAGTCAGCCAATCAGAGGTTTGAAAAGCGTCACCTTTGCTTACCTGGTCTCCCGGGTGACGAGGAAGAAGCTGTCGTCGGGGGCATCGATCCAGTTGGGGCGTCTCTTGCGAATCATGACGCCACCTCGGGGGTTTCCACTGCTGCTAGTCCGGCCGTTATGCTACAAAAAGACAATATGTTTAATTTGATTACAATAAAGGGTGATGCAGCTGTATAGTATATATTTTTAAAGAATAAAAGACACCTACTGTGAGGGGTCCACCTGTTGTACCAGCGTTATCTGCCAAAAAGAGAGAGAAAGATGCAAAGTGCGCAAACTGTCACTTGTGAATAGTATTGATTACTTTTGTGGTTCAAAAAATGACTGTGTTACCAATAAAAAGCAAAGTGTAAGACTGAAGAGAATCATCCAAATTATCCAAATGACCCCCATCTGCTGATTTTCATTCGAATTAGTTGTCATTCTGTCCAACGAGCTAGTTAAGATAAGAAATGGCAGAAAGGTTTATCAGCGCCGGGTGAGTTTCCACTAATTGGATTCTATCAAGCAAATTGATGACAAGAACATTGGATATCAACACTGTTTGGTCCCCGAGGTTCACTCACATCACAAGTAACTCATTTAAAAGTCATTTTCCAATTATTGTGTTTTTTTGTGGGGGAGGTGGGGGGTGGGGGGGGGGTGGTTATCAGACGAAAACAACTCAACTACGTTTTGCTTCCAGGCAGGACAAAGCACAGCAAAAACCCTCTTATTGACAAATAGATCACAAAAATTTGGCTTACTTCAGCAAATTCTGTGTATGTTTATGTGTGTGTGTACCTGAGCGTCTGTCCGGCTCAGTCCTGCTGTGGTGGTGGTAGCTGCGTTTTCCCAGCATGCCGTGGGGGCCGTGTGGGAGGGAAGAGAGGAGGCGTCGAGGAGGAGGCGTCTGCAGGCCCTGGGTGCGGTGGGAGCGAGGTGCGTGGGCTGCTGGACGGGACTCTGGAAGAGACACCACACTGGAGCTGCATCAACTGGCTCCTATCTGACCGGTGAGATCCAACGTGACCGGTATCACTTTGGATCTGATTGTTATTCAGTATGACCGTGATTATGTTTGTGTGTGCGTGTGTATGTGTGTGTTGATTTACCTAGAAACTGCACAACGCTGGTCAGAGTGCTCCTTTGGGCAGCTCTGGTTTTGGGTAGGCGAGTCCCTTGCCCTTCCGACACCTTTAACATGTCTAAACCAAACACACACATACATTTTACAAAACCAGCGCAGTGTCCCTGTGACTTATGATCTCCCTCCGAGGGTCTCCATCCACTGACACACTGTGCGGCATGTTTAACACACCCATGAAAGTAATATACAATTGTGTATTGAATCTGTCAGGGCAAAAGCTGTAAACTATGTGAAAAAAATAACCTTGACACTTTTCGAATGGACGATGGAATAACGATGAGAAATGGTGCCTTACGCTCAGGGGTGGTAACAACATGATAACAAACGGACAATAAAAAATAAACACAATAAAACACGGATATTATTATGACTGCAGGCACGGAAGGTCCATGATGGGGAGGAGTTGGTGGGGGGCGGCGTGTTTTTATGGTTCCTCTGACTGCGTCAGAGTTGATGGACAGATAACACGAGACACATGAAGCACAAGGACTCGGAAGAGATGCTTTCAGGTGTGACTTTATTGGAGGTCTACTCGCACATTCACACAGTGATGAAAGAAAAGAGCAGAAAGAGGTAGAAGATGGGGGCAAAGTGGAGGGGGAGAAATGGCTCTGGGTGCCAAACCCTGTCTGCAGGATTCACACAGGCAACATGATGGATTCACATGAATATTGCATGATTTAAGACAGCAAGGGACCACCCGAGGGGACGTGGTCCATTTGATGAGATGGAGATGCACCTAGCAGCGAAGTCAGAGCAGCTTGTGATGAATTGTACCAAACCAAAAAAAAAAAGAAGGTCCTTACTTCCTTTCCAACCTCCTTTCTTTCAGGTTGTATCGGTCCAAAACTCGCCTAAGGCTCATTAGCAACTCAAACACAATTCATTTTACACACACGTGATTAACAGCATGAGGAAAAATGAGTGCGAAAAAAAAACAAAAACAAAAGACAGACGGGCTGAACAGACAGAAGCCGAGGTTCAGTGTTAACGATAAACATTCGAGTGGGCACGCCTGTAACAGGGCCGCCGTGCAAAATAGAGCTTCTCTTAGTAAAATACACTTTCTCTACAACTAACTTCAGCAAGTACACGGCTCAGACTAGATTATATAGTTCTATTGGATACAGTCTTACTGGTTAACGACGAGAGCAAATTCAGGTCCTATGCGTGAGTGTCTTTCCAGTGTGTAAAAAAAATGCTCTGTTTAACCAATACGTCTTTTTCAGTTCACACTAACGAAGGACCTTCACGGAAAAAAGAATAGAAAGTAAAAAACATAACGAAACACGAATGAAATGATGATCAAAACTCATAGTTATGAGGACAGGCAGTCTTTATTGGAAACGGGGTGGGAGAATACAAAAACCAAAATAATAATAATAACAATAATAAAAACAGAAAGAGGGACAGGGGAGGGGGCAGAGATGGGGCGTTGATGGTGGCAGCCAGGGTGAGGAAAGGTAGGGAGAGTGTGTGCGTGTGTGTGTGTGTGTGCATCTGTTGTGTTTTGTCTGTGTGTGTGGGTGTGTGCGTCCATGTAGCAGAAGTTAGGAGGTATTAAAAGAGCTCTTACACTCTGCCTTTATGGACCCACAGTTAATGGGCACAAAGGGCCGGCGCGCAGCGCGGCGCAGCCTGATGACGTCACGGCACATGTGCCGGGCCAGCTTGGTGAGGCGCGTGGCCTGCAGCAGGAAGGCCTGCTTGGTCTTCATGGAGGACTTCGGGCTGCCGCTGTTTCGCATTGGCACCATGTGGTTGGACTGGCGGGGAGCGTGACCCCGTGAGCGATGCTCCTGGGAGAGGGGAGGGGAGGGGGAGGGGCAGAAGAGAGGCCGCTGAACAACGTGCTACCATCAGAGATGATTAAAGGACAGTTTACGAGCTTAAGAAAAGCCTTTTCATCTACCGTTACTTAATATGAGCAACAGTCGGAATATTAAAACACCGGCTGCTGCCAAAGTTGGGACAGTTTTGGTTATTTTTTACTTCCTCATCCAACTCAAGCATCCACACCTCTATGCATATTATTTTTTAAAGAGTAGTTTAAAAGAGTACTTACTTGTTTTAATAGATAACAAGGTGCTAAAATTGTATCACCATGTTGATAACTTAATGATGAACAAAAAAAGACCTTAAAATAAAAAGGCTTAGTGGTGCTGTTGAACTCTATTGCAGCTACACAGAGACGTAATTGTAATGTATTTGTCCATCCTGTTTGTGTCAATGAGGGTTAGTTCACCGTCCAAAATTACTACACGGTTGAATCAAGCACCTTCAAAGCAGAACTCCACATTACATCCTTCATGAAGGGAGGTTTAGTGCTGGGCGGTTGTATGAGATCACTTTACATAGCTGGCGGTAAAGGGTGGACATGGCTGAACAAAAGTAGGCAACAACAGACCTTTTTTTTAATGGTAAGTGTAATAAATCATTCTGCTGCAATACTTTTATGTGAGTCAATCCAGAGTTTCTGGTTATTTTTCAAGCTCACTTGCCTTTTACAAAGACTAAAAAACTAAACATAATTTATACTAGTAACTAAACCAGTGCAGAAGAAAATTGTATGCTTTTCTAACAATATATTATTTACATCAGCCTGAGGATGGTGTGGCAGTGAAATATAGGACACATTCTTCATAGCAACCAAATCTCTTAAGCAGTTAGGTTTTTCACTCGCGAAATAGGAGCCACACAGTAAATGTGGAAGTTGTGTGAAGATGTGACATACAGTAAGTGATGCTATGATCTGAATACTCGATGCCGACAGTTCAAAACATAATTTGTACACTGTCGATGTTAAACTTAATACAGCTGCAGTTGTGTGCATTTGGAATTTGTTCCATGCTGTATCCGGGCTTCTCTAATACATAAGTAAATGAGGATGCCATTATGTGATGCTAAACATATCCCCCAATCTCCACGCTGTGTTTTACGTCGCTGCGCTCTGCAGGGCTTACATTGGTTGCTGGACTGGGCGAGGTCCTCTCCTCTGGGGCCTCTGCTCTACTTGGCATCTTCAGGCCTCCGTACTTCTTCCAGTACATCCAGCAGGAAACGCAGAGGCGGCACTGCATGTTCGGAGGACCCCATGAGTACCACTGCGCCGACTGCATGGCTGTTGGTGCACAAACATAAATTAATGATGGTCCCGGGATATAGTTTCGATTTTCTGTTTCTGCCTGTGTTTTGAATGATGCTTGTGAGTGAGAGCTCCTCTGTCAACAACTTGACAGAAAATGTAACAACTTTAATAATAGAATAATGATCGACTGCATTTACCAGGGCAAAGAAACACAATTGCACTTTGTTTGCAGCTTCAGAAATGTAAAGGGTTCAATTTTTCTGTGTTGCGTCACTAATGTTTAATAAATTAATAATAATAAATGTTTTATATGCAATGTGATGGGCATTTCACTTTTTTTTCTCACAATTTATAGAGAAAACTCTTGCAGCCTCGTAGGTCTAAACCATGCTTATGGGAATAGATAAGTGGAAATGAAAGTGAAGGGAAATATTGATCACTCGATTAGGAGCAGCTGGCAAAATAAATGAGCAGAAACACTGATTCTTTTCCACAATCAGCGCTCAGTAGTGAAATATAATTCTTTAGCTGCTTGACATCAGTCTATATTAGTCTCCCTGGTATTTCCAATTGACCCTTGCTCAACGCCCTTGTGATTAAACTTCAGACTTTCCACACTTTAAACACACAGATAGAACTCACAATAACAGCTCTCGCAGGCTCGGCCTCCGCCCGAGGCATGGTAGGCCCCAGGGCCAGCGCCGTTCACTGTTGCCATCTTGCCATTGGTCATAGAGATCTGGTTGGGGTTGGGCTTGTTACTGCCACAGAGAAGAACAAGAGGAGGTTTAAGAAACGGACAAAGGGGGGGTGCTGCCCGCTTTGAAACAAAACATCAAATATGCATAAACATCCACGGTGTCAATAATGATTCCGACATCTAGAAATGTAAATAAAGTGACTTACTATGTGGGGATATAAACCTGCTTCAGTTTGCTCTCTGCCTCTGCTGCCTTAAGCCTTTTCTGCTCAGGGGGACACACAGAGATTGACATTAATGACAACACAAATCAACTGACCGTTTGACACCTCTGATCATTTCTCCAGATAGTCGCTACAATCATTAATATCTAATGCATAAATACATATCAAATGGTGTTGTTTACTCTCTTATTGAGTGTTTTTAGTCACACAGAAAGCCATTCAAGTACAAATACAGATTCTGTCTCACCTGTTGCACATATCTGTCTGTGGTCTTCCACATGTAGTAGTACTCTATGATACTAGTCAGAGACTTCCAAGGCAGCTTCACAAGAGGAAATCATGAAACGATTTAGAGAGGGAGAGAGACAGAAGAGAGGGAAAGAGGGAGAGAGAGAGAGAGAGAGAAAATTAATTATATCAATATCTCATGTTCTTGCCATCTGGGTGCAAAAGCCTTCATAAATATTAATGCGAGTCGTCGCGACCAGAGCGGCGGGAAGCTACCGGCTTTGGTTGGTGCTGAGCCCCGGACCCAAACGCACACATTTACGGACGTACGTACACAAGTCACACATTTAATAAGTAGTCATGAGCACCTGCTGCCACCACATAAATCCATATCCCGTCTGTATTGTACAGTACATAGGTACACTACAGTAGGTAGTAGGTAGGACGGAAAGTTCAATAGAAATAAACAGTCATCCCTGCAGGCTTGAGAGGCGGGCGGCTGTTAACATTGATTGTATCTCTTTTACAAAACAGTGGTCATCTAGAATTCGTGAAGATTACAAAGAATTCACTGAGGAGGAATGATCAAAACTCCCATCAAAGCGTTAAGAAACACTAGCGGCAAATTCAAACCTTTCCACAGTACATCAATATGCTACAGCCACAATTTCCTATTCATGAAGATGAACGAATCATTCCAACATTCAGTCTTGGAGTGCAGGAGGATAATATTTAGGGCAGAAAGAGCTGCTACTAAACAGTATTTGTAAAACACCTGAGCACCAAGTATCATAATGGTAGTCAAGCCAACCATGTGAGCACAGTCATACAAACACACTTACAAAGTCTTGTCGGATGTCGTTGAAGTCTTTTCCGTATTTCTCTAGTGCCTCTTCGAACATGGCGGCTTCCGATGCACTCCACTCTTCCATCTCGTCCCTGCAGAGCACCGGGCCGCCTGCCGGGACCAGTACACTCAGCGCACTGGAGAGGTCGTAATTATGACGATGCAGCGTGTCCATCGCATGGAACTGCGACGAAAATGGGCACAAAGAATGGGGGTTACAACTTATCATGGACGTCACAGGTCCTGCAGGATGAGAGTGCATTCATCCCAGTTTGCTCCACTCACCAGTGTGATATCTCGTGAGGCTGCGGCTGCACTCATGTGTAAGCTTGGCTGTCGCACTGAGCTGCTGCAGTCCAACGCTCGAGCGAAGGTCCCGACCGCCCTGGACAATGAGAACACATAATAAAAAATGGCGGATCATGAAGGATCATGAAGACATGTGCCAGTTCACTGCTGCGTTTGACCTCGTCATAAGCAACGAGATCAAAAAGAGGCCACGGTGTCATATTTTATCACATCGTTGGGCTACAAAACAAACACCATAAAATCCGGGTTGCATTTGCCTAACGGCTCAATAGCTGGGAATGATTACAAATCTGCAGTAATGGAAAAGACCCTTAATAAATGACTGCAAACAAATGCTTTACTGAATAATGCAAATTTTCTGCATTCACGGTTCTAAGACTCTTTTGTTGTTACATCTGTCGCGTAGTGAGTCTCAGTAGTCGCAGCTGTAGAGGAATCATAACATCCTAGAGGTCAGAGGTCAAAGGTCTTACCGTGCCACCACTAGGAATTGGTCTATCTGTTTGCTGGAGAGCGGACACTCTGGATACCACAGCTTCTCTTCCAGCTTGGACTGGTCCCTGTCATCTGCCTCCCCTGCAGGACACACAGAGGAAACAGATAACAGACTGCGCGGCAGCTCGAGCACAAGCCCAAGGTGACAGGACAGAAAGAATCATTTGGTTATTTGAAAAACTAGCTAGAGCTGGTAGTTTACGCTCTGCACGCATTCTGATACCATCTGTGAAAATCCACAAATGAAATGATGGATTAGGAGAGAAGAGAGTGCTTTTGACAGAAACAAAGAAGACATTTTCAGAACTAAAAGTTACAACTTACGTTACCATTAATAATAGTATTGTACTGTAGTCAAGTTGCATGTGTGCAAAAGGATAAAGTAGATTGTCCTGGCACGTTCTCTTCCCTGCAAAGTACAATTACTTCTTCCTGCTGCGGCCGTTTAAGACCAATTTTACGAACTAGAGGTTTCTAACAAGACTTTCACGTGCGATTGAATACATAGCACGTTCTTACTGACCCTCTAGTAGCATTTCAGGTACGTCTGCCTGAAAGCGCGGCCCCACTCTGATTTCTCCTTTGTCGGCCAATAAGGTCTTCTGTGTGGGGTCGTACACCAGCGAGTAGAAGAACGTATCCTGAACAGAACGACAAAATAATCCGTCACTGCATTTAAAGTCACATGGTTTTACGCTGAACCTCAAGTCCAACCTTCATACATTTGAACCTTCAATTGTATTATTTAGGATATTCCCTGATTTCAAATGCAACGATTCAGCGAAAGAAAGAAGAGAATACTCGATATGCTCGATATGTGTTGATTATTGAGGCCATGTGTAGGTAAACAACAAGTTTCTAGCATCAGAAATGTGCAGATTCTAATTGTAATCTTTTGTGATATTATTATTAACTGTTTTTACTTGAGTGATTGGTTATCGGTATTGGCTAAATTCTGTGCTCAATGATTCCTTCATTTTACATCAGCTGTCTCCGGGGCGTGAAGCTCTTGTTCGAGCGCATCTGCCCTCAACTCTCACCGCTGATCCTCCTAAATCCCTCTGAGCCCTGTGTGTGAGACCAGATGCTGAGTTGCGACACGCACCATGAAAAACACAGAACGAGACCCTTTGTCTATGTTATTGCCTAATTTATGTGCTCTTGTTTATAATTTCAGCTCACTGTCTCTACGGTGCACACACACACACACACACAGCTGTGCAGTGCTGACGACAGTCACCTCACAACTGCAACTAGAGTCCCGTGAGCAAGGTAATCAATACGAGTAATTTATTAATGTTAAGAGAAGCACTGATCGATCAGCAGACTCTTGAATCTGCCTGATTTTTAATTGATCAGTCGCAAACACTGACCAGCGGGTGAGTTTCGTATTTCTTCCCACATTTACACGCATCAGCCTAACGACAGTTTTATGTTGAACCAGTCGATATCACACACACTCCCACACACACACACACACACACACACACACTTAAGCACGTTGCTAGACAGTTAACGTTAACAAAGGTTGCATTTACTTCCGTCTTTAAGCCTCAAATCAGTTAAAATGAGTATTAGAGGGTAAATTATAACATTATCATGATCGGTCTCACAAAATGTACCGTTTGGTGCCATACAATATTAAAGCATGTATATTGCATTGGTTTCAATAACATTAATGTCTGCAGTGTGCGGCTTTATAAAATAGGAAATATAAGTATCGGACCAGAGATTCTAAGGATTTTGACAGGAAAGTATGACTCAACCTGCTATGACACAGTCTTCAATAAGCAAAAACCAGCAAGCGATGACAAATCAAGTTATTTTCTTTGGCTCACCTCTTTGTCAAGGTATGAAAGGACAGCTTCAGTCTCATTTAATAATGCGACACTGCACTTCCCCCTGATACGAAGAGAGAGAGAGAGAGAGAGAGAGAGTAAACAAGCAGTTTCAAAAGCACAGGAGAAAGTGAGCAGCACTTGATTTGACTGCTCGTGGCTGGATGAGTGACCGTCCATGGGCACTGCCTGCAAATGAGACGTGTTGTCAAGTGTGTGTGTGTGCGTGTGTGTGTGTTTTTGCACCGTACCTAATGTGTGTCGCAGGCAGACTCTCGTACTGCCGGGAGAGGAAGAGCTCTCTGTGGCGCAGCTGGTGTTTCTGTTTGTCCGTTAGGTCTGTCTCTATTGGGCTCTCCTTCTCTTCTTCCAATTCCTCTGCAAAAAGGCACACATGAGGAAAACAATGAGGCCACAAAAGACATAAGAAGAGACACTGTTACTTGCAGATAATACTTTTCAAACATCAGAGGCAGTTGAAGAAATATGACACACAGTGATTTACTAGCGACAGACAACAGTTACATGGTTTTACTCAAATTCATCGTTTTATCTACATGATTTTGTAAAACACCACATGATGATATTTTGCAACTGTGCTGCCTTCAGTTGTTATACAACAGCTCACAAGGGTTTTGCAATCACAAAATAATGCTGGCGTCCATTAAACACACCCGAGCTATTGTTTAATGTTAAGAACACAGCGCTCATCCTCAAATACTGGATTGGCTGCAGTTCCGTCGGCAAATAACTACTAGAAGATAGTAAGACATTTTAGGGAATCTGCTTCATACAGATAGAGACACATCATCTGCGATTGGCAAGTATCGATTATAACACAAGTTGTTTTCACTCTCTAGTGGAGCTTCACAGCTCAGTTGCCCCAGATTCCCCGTTTCCACTGTCTCGATCTCACGCATTAAGCTGCCCGCGAGCTCTTTCAAAAGCGTCTGTTTGATGTTGAACCGTCAACTCCTGATGCCTTCACTCCTTAAACGGCTGCGTTTTGAGGCTGCTGTGTCCATTCTGAGTCTGGCTGGACTCCCGTGCCTTTGGGGTTTAGGATCTCCTCAAAAAAACGTGGGTTTAACTATTGCCGACTCCAAAAAGGTTGTGTTAGCGGCACAACCAATTAGGTAGGTTTAGTTGGTATCAGCTTTGAGTGTGCATGTCCCTCCACACTGTCCGGTTTATGTGTTTGTGCTTAATATTTCTTTATGTTTGCAGAGTCCAGCGAAATGAGCAAAACATGTTTTTAACAAACAGTTTCAACCAACGGAGAGAATTAGAAGCACAAAACATTCCTGTATTTACAGTATTTACAGATTATCGGTCATTCGAGAACCCTTCCTTATACAAATGCTGTTTTTTAAAATAATTTAATTACATCAAAATCTTACACACATGGAATTGTTTTTCATAAACTATTAATTCTGACTCTTCTATCCTCAAGTTCATGGTACTGCTTTGGCACTGAGAAGCTTTTAATGACCAGAAAGTGATCCACGATTTGATTTGTTGTGACCAATGGATGAAGGGGAACATGTAGAAGCCTACCCACTCAGAAGAGGTGGTAGCTTGACAAAAACACATTTGTTTCCCTCCTTTCTTCTCCTCAGGTAGCCGTGATTTAGAAATTACTGTGATGTATGAATAGCTGGGTATTTTAACCTCGCACCGGAGCACCTATTCATGTGACTAAATAATTGCACTCTGGAGGTCTGATCGACATGAAACGAAAAAATATTATTATATATATATATATATGTATATATTATTACACCGTGCACAGGACGGTAATGTCTCCTTTATAGACATCCAGTTGAAAGACCATAATGTAGTTTTCCCTTACTGGCTAGAAATACTAATTAAAACCATAGGCTGTCATAGCCTGGGTTTTCCCAGGCTGCCTTGCGCGCGCGATTTATTTCGCGCTGCAAAGCAGTCTGGAAACCATGGAGCAAATTTGCCCCTGAGATAGGGCACCAATCACAGAGCGGGGAGGGTGCAGCAAGACAATGACGTCGAATATGCGCTGGCAGGATCTTGTTGCCCTGACTCCTGTGCGACTGTCACCCCTACAGCAGTAGGGGGCGCGGCTTAGCAGGGGCTCAATTGCTTGAATGTGAATTTGATTCAGATGTGGCATCTGAACAAAACGTCGTCTTGGTGGGTGACAGAATCACTACTCACTTGCGTGTTTGTCTGCGAGTTGGATGAGGCTGTGGGAGATGTCTCTCCTTCTGTAGAAACAAACCACCTTTGCCTCCACATTCCCACTGGCCGTCTGAAACAGTGAGAGTAGAGGGATCCAGGTTGACTGTAAGCATGGGCAACACCTTCCAACACAAACCTCTTTTTTCCCATGAGCCCCGGCTCCTTTGTCTGCTCATCAAACTGTGCTGCTATGACAGTATGACCACAGCCGCAACAGTCCATTTGAACAGATGATTGATTGATTCATTGATTGTCTCGCCGGATAATTAGGCCAACAGGCTTAAAGAGTCGGCCAGTATTAAGTTCTGTGAATGATGGAGAGTGAATGGATGTGAGGTTTGAGAAGACTGCCACTAATTTCTGCTGTTTTTACGCAGCAGCTTGTAGGTAAGAGTAGTTGTGCTTAGTGGCATTGACAGGATATGGAACAATATTGCAATACAAACATCAGCTACGGGCATGAAAATGTTCACCACGTTGAATCAAGCATTCTTCTTCCGCCTCAACAAAAAAAAAGAAGAATGGGCCGTTTCTATTGCTAGACCACTGTGTTATAGAACATCATGCTACAGGGTGTTATTTTGTCCACCCCTTGTTATTACTTAGGATAACAACACTGTCTCCTCACTTCATAGTGCAATTCACAGTCTTTATAAGTTTTGTAACGGCGGATTTCTTCCCACCAACACAATATGATCTGAGTTTCTTCATGCAAATGCAGAAAAGGCTTTTCTGACTCGCCTGTCCGAGATGCTGGTGTGTCTATCTGGTATTTGAAGATTGTTAGCTTTGGTCTGTTTTTAAACTCTACTCTACAAATGTTGGCGCAAAAAAAAAATGCATAAGACCATTTTGCTTTTCGAGGCTATTAGTTGATCTTTAGTTTAAAGCTGAGATGAAAAGTTCTTGACAATCTCCCCTGCCTACACGTACACATACGCAAACAGTGGCACACGTGTGTCCTGTAACATTATACTGCAGTTAGGAGACCGGGACACGCCTGTCAGGTTCCATCCTATTACATACCCTTTTCGTCTCAAAATGCACACAAACTCACGTTGCAAAGTGGGGGGATGGGATAGTAACAGTGAGGAATCCTATCTATTCACCCTCAAGCATATAACAACGAAAACACACTCCAATTTGACACACAATTACTTCTGTACCTTGTTGAGTTCTTCTATCCGCCGGATCAGGTAAGGGTTACTGGAGGAGTTCTCAAAGAATACATAATCTGCAACAAAAAACACAAACTGTATGAGATGATGGTAACGATTGGTTTATCCTCTGTAGTAATAACACACTCAGCGGCCACTTCATTAGGTGCGCCTATAAAGTCAAAAGCACTTTGGCCTGACAGCTCACCCTTTCAAAGATAAAATGATTCTGTTTTGATGGACAATGTACAAGAGACATTTATTTGCGAAAATGTTTTTTCACGCCCCATTTACAAACATGCGGGCGGAAGAATATTAAAAACACGCAACTAACGCCTCTCTGACACGTGAAACCTCATCCTTTTTATCACTTTTATTGTAGAATTTGTGACCGGTACGTTGAATTGGATTGCATTCAATTGTATATGTGTAATAAAAAAGTCCCCAGGGAGTGATCGTCCATCTACACATGTATATTGCCAACACTACACCAATCCCAGATCACTACAGTGAAAATCGAGGAACAGGAAATTGGATCAGTGACATACTGCAGTTTTTTCCTATTCCCAGTACGCTATTGAACAACCAATAGTTAACCGAGGAAGAGGTTAAAAACAGATGTGAAGGCCATAATAAACTGGGTATTTCTTATGGGCATGCTTGCACCACAAAGAACGGGCCAAGGCAAAAGCGAATCTGTCAGTCAACAGTTAGATTAAATAAAATAAATATGTTGAGGACAAGGATAAATTTAGGTGAAATGAATGACCATCCACAGCTCGTCAATAAAATCAGCATAAATAAGACATATCCTAACCAGAGGCTGATTGAGCTCTACATGAGCAGAATATACTCTAACTTTGGAAAAGTTTAGGCCATGGGAACTGCTGCCTTCAAGTGCTCTCTGAAATGTTGTTATTTTTATGCACAAGAAAAACACACGTACATCTTTCCAACTGGTCATGATTGGACATTTAGTAAGAGCGTATAAATATTACAGTCGTCCACCTCGAAGTTGCATTCATGCCAAGTTGTTCTACAAGATAAATTGCAGCCATGACATATATATCTTTCTCTTTAATAAGTTGCTATAGAACGACTAGCTATAAGTATGAGGAGGCAACATTTAGACATAAAAGACATATTCAAAGCACATCAGATCTCTTAATTTGTAATAAAGAACAACAATTCCAAAACACCCGACAGTCTTAAAAGTTCTTGGAGTTACAGTTTCCAAATAGCACTTGAAGGCAGCAGGAGAACTGCAGCTACGGTGACCATATGGTCAACAAGCTGATACGTTGTAACGACACTGATACGCCTGTGTTGTACTATTACCACGATATTATCACATGTGCAGGGATGCTTAATGAGTATGTGACAGGTCAAGCGTGACATTACAGCTTAATCACAATGTTAATTAAAACTACGAGGCAATAAAGGTGTAAGAATCAACCAAACCCCCACGCAACGACGCCATGAATCGAGACAATAATTAACGTTAGATTCTGAATTCCAGCACACTGCTAACAAGCTAGCTAGCAGGTAATAACGTTATCCTAATTAATGGTGCTTGTTGTAAATATTTATGAACAGTGTGCCAAAACCAGGAGTCTTGTGTTACCAGCAGTGTAAAGATGAATTCCTCCTCACGTGAAACGAGCGCCACAGCCGCAATGATGCTAATCAGCCATTACTGGTGCTAACGTTAGCTAAATAAGGACTCGCACTAATGGCTGCATGCCAGAAGAGGCAAATACAAAGGCAGCTTCAGACTGCCTGTGGCAACATTTGAACCTTTTTGCCACGCACGTCTGGTCGAGAAGACCCACGGCGTTTACGTTACCCGTAGCCACGGTTTTAACACCCGAGAACCAAAGAACAACAGAGGGGCCGACAGTTGAAATATGTTTACATTGTGAGCTAGCCATTTAGCAAGCTGGCGGCTAGCTGCGGTGGACTCGGCAGACGCGAGGCCTGACCCATTTTGAATCCAAAATATTTAGAAATGATCACCTCAGCGGTCCAACTTAATGGGTCTCTGTGCGTGTAGCAGAGCCATGTCTCACTATTACACGCAAACCAGCTGGAAATTGTGTGACATGATCCCCATGGGGCTGCAAAACTGGGTTTCAGTTGGATAAAAAAAAAGGTCCACATTGACATACATACCTCCGACCCGGTACATGTTGGCCGCCATTTCTGCCCTCCCGGAGTGTTAACGTAAACCATAAACTAAAAGGAAAAGAATAAATTAATAGAAACAATAACGTCTAGACCCTTAACAGGTAAAAGGTGCGATGAATTATGTTCGTCGAGACTCCGGATGTATACCCAAGCGGGAGATTTTTTTGGGGGCAAATCAACCCCCCCTCCTCCTCCTCCTCCTCCTCCTCTTCTAGGATTCACAGTCCCCTTTTCAATACAGTGAACTCACGGCAGCCAAAAGAAGTCGGATCAACCCGAAAAACCACTCACTGGTGACGTTGAGAATAGGGTCGCGCACGCGCACAGACATGCACATACCCGCACGATTTCACACACAGACCCACGCACACACTTTACCATACCTATTTATTTCTTTCTTTCAAATGCAACCATGACTCTAGAACTTACTTATAACCATACAGGGTATTTTATGTTAGATGTCGACAACTTATTATAATATTTCCAGTTCTCGACTGTGATCTTCCAGTACTGAAGAATAACAGAATAAATACAGTTGAAATATATAGTCCTTAAGGACGCAAAACAATGGTTTTCTTTATTTTTGGCTCGCTGAATAGCCTCGAATCTTACACTTACAAAATGAAATGTTCATTATATTGACCATTTCTAACTCGGATCCGAATGTGTGTGAATTTAAGCTTGGTTTTCCTTTTATTTCGATGCGGGCGCACGTGCGCGCGCATGTGACATCATTGATGGGATCGGCTCGCCCCGGCTGTTGAGGAGAGACTCTTCTACAGGCTACCGAGAGGCAAGAGGAGTTCAGCGCAGGACCGTCTCCACGAACCACGCCCGGGTCGGCGGGACAGGGGAGACCGCGGGCCCCCAAAGTGTCCAAACGCTTGTGATGGAAGGGACAGTAGACCGCGAAGATAAGTTGTAGTTATAGGTCTGAGATCGACAAGATGAAGTTCGGGAAGAGCATCTGCGTACTCAACGTAGGGGGAACCCGGTACGCCTTCACCCGTGAGGTGATTCGGGATTTCCCTCTGCGGCGCGTCAGCCGGTTGCATGCATGCGCAACGGAAAAAGAGGTCCTCGAACTGTGCGATGACTACGACCGGGACCGGAATGAGTTTTTCTTTGACCGCCACGCACAGGCTTTCGTGTTTATCATGCTCTACGTGCGCTCCGGTAAACTCCGTTTTGTGCCCGGAGTGTGCGAGCTGTCCTTCTACACCGAGATGCTCTACTGGGGACTGGAGAGCGTGCACCTGGACTCCTGCTGCCAGAAGCGCCTGGACGACAGGATGTCGGAGATCGGACTGGACACTTTCTCCGAGTTGGACGTCGGAGTGTCGGGGGACGAGTCCCAGAGCTGCGGCTCACCAGTGCAGCGGCTCACCGGTCGCGCAAAATGGCTCGATATGATGCGCAAGACATTCGAGGAGCCCAACTCTTCCGTTTTCGCGCAGCTTTTGGCTTCAGTGTCTGTGATATTCGTGCTCGTTTCTATGATAATGATGTGTGCGAGCACCCTGCCCGACTGGGATACGGCCAAGAGAAATACTGTGGAGGAGCACAGGTAGGCGAAAGTCAGGGGTCAGTCAAGTTTAGAGGAATAAAAGGGCCGACCTCACGAGGATGGGGCGAAATGCTTCAGCGAAATATGTATCAGACAATTGAGGCTCTGCTCTAAAACCTGGTGCGTTACAGTCAATAGTGACTTGATGCCATGAGCTCAACAGGCAGGAACATAGGATGCGTTTTGGTTGCCCGTTCTTAACCATTAATCTGAGTATGGTTATTGGCTTGCAGGGTACACTGCACTGTACACGTGGAGGACAGACATATCAGATTAATGAGCGATGGGGTACATCATATTCCAGTGAGTAATGGGTTGGAAGAAGAAGCAAGCAAACCAAAAGTAATTCCACTTATCGGAACTTCTGTTTTAGCATTTGGACTATTTCGGCTGCACTTCTTGGATGCAAAGTGGAAAGTGCACTTCCCTCTTTCACGATTATCTTTCCACAACATGTCCTTTTTGGCTTGCCTGAGGCAGCCTTAGTCTATATAAGGTACTCACTAAAAGTTTAGTTTATTCTAAGGCATAAAATGATTATAATTTTGTTCCATGCCAGTAGATGATGCAATTCCCTTGGTTGCTCTACAATGTGGTTTTACCCATGATCTATACGGGCTCTGTGCTATTTCATTGGCCTAACCGTTTCTAAATCATATACAAGCACGACCTCAACTTAATTTGGTTTGATTGCCTCTGCTGTGCTAATCTATGGGGTAATCATGTGTCTGTCACTCAGTCTCTCTTTGACGGGTTTGCCCCCTCCGCCCCCACTCTGTGCTCTTTCCCGGCAATTTTCCAGTCTCCTCCTCTCTTTGTTTACGTGTGTCTACCCTGAATTGCGTCAGATGTCCTGTGTATTTTCCATGATTTCACCCCACCGTTGCATCCTTCTTACACACGTTAGCAGATTTTCCAATTAATATCCAATAACAAGCTAATGTTTACTATAATCCACATCTGTTGCTGCTCTCCCGTTCCCTGTTCACAGTTCAGTTTGGCTAATTTCCTCATCTTCTCTCCGCAGGACAGTGGAAGCCGTGTGCATCGGCTGGTTTACAGCAGAATGCATCGTGCGCTTTCTGGTGGCCAAAAGCAAGTGGGACTTCATCCGGCGGCCGCTGAACATCATTGATGTGATTTCTATCACCCCTTACTACGTCACCATGGCGCTGGCCCAGGCCGGGGTGCCGGGTGCCGGGCTCGGGGTCGCCGGGGTGGTACTGCGGGTGCTGAGGATGATGCGCGTGTTCTGGCTCATGAAGCTGGCCAGGCACTTCCTGGGGCTGCAGACACTCGGGCTCACACTGACGCGCTGCTACCGGGAGATGGTCATGCTGATGGTGTTTGTCTTCGTCGCCATGGCGATATACAGCGCTCTCGCCCAGCTGCTGGAGTACGGGCTGGACTTGGGAACGCAGAACCCGGACTACGCCAGCATCCCCGCAGCCGCCTGGTGGGTCATCATCTCCATGACGACGGTAGGGTACGGGGACGTGTACCCCGTGACAGTCGGGGGACGGGTGCTCGGAGGAATGTGTGTGGTGAGTGGCATTGTTCTCTTGGCACTGCCCATCACATTCATCTACCACAGTTTTGTACAGTGCTACCACGAACTCAAACTCCGCTCTGCCAGATACACACGCAGCGTGTCGGTGGAGATGCTGGAGAGGGCATGAACCTGCACCAAAATACAATCGCCCCAGTCCTCACCAGAGATAATAAAAAAAAAAAAATCAACAAACCAGCTGCTGATCTCATTGTCAAATAACAGTCTACGTTACGTACTAGCTGCACCTAATTGTAATTTCCCTGTCTCGTTCCTGCCTGTTGTGTTGATGATCTCCAATTATTGTCTTCAGCCAGCATGCCCTGTGTCCATTTTCACCAGTTGGACTGGATAATGGAATGAGTTATTAAGCACCCATAGGTACAGTCAATTCAGTTTTTACACCGGCTGCTGTTTGCACTGTATTCCCATGACTACAACATTGGCAGAGACGGCTGCTTTTTTTGTCTGCCGATTCAGCGATGTGTGTCTGTTTGTTTGTCTCGCCATCACTTTGTCTAAGCGTTGCGCCCAGTTACACAAGATTGATGTGTGACCTAGATGCATTCTGTTAAACATGTGAGATATGGACTGATAGGGAACAAGTCCGTGGGAATGGAGGATGCAGAGGGGTTGCACAGAGGGCTTTGTGTATAGGAGGAGCATATGTCAGTAAGTAAGTCAGACAATGAAATATAGAGGGAGGTCAGAAGCGAGGACTACAACGTGGCAGAAAACTAAAGTTGTGGCAGATATGACAGCGCAGATGGAGCGTGAGATGGTTGATAAAAGAACCCCGGGAGAAAAATGACAAAGAGATAGAATGTGGAGCAACAGCGAGCACAAAGAATGAATAGACGGAGAGTGTGTTACGGCTCCATTTGCGAGTGAATGTAAGACATTTTGTATTTCTGTGTCTCCAAGGCAACCTCCATGCTCAAACATGCCAATCATAATAGTGGTTGATCGTGCTCACAAAGAGACAACATCCACGCACAAAACTCCTGGCTGGCATCTTTGTTTTTTACACCTATTGGGAAACATCATAGGATTTGGTAAATTACAAAATATAAGAAAAGAATAGTGGAAAAAAATGATGCCCGAAAACATGATGACAGACATTCATGATTCAGACATGTTTCCACTACATGCGGTTAGGCCAAGATTATGTGATTTGTTCAACAGACACATGATCCAAAGAAACAAGTCAACACCTCTCCCACACAACAGTCTTTCTCTGCATTTATTCTCCTCCTGTTGCCATCATCCATCGTGTGTTTAAACACACACATGCACACCCACAAGCTCTCGTGCTTTTTCTGTGGCAAAGATTAAACCAGTCGGTTAATGGACTGTAGCTCGTTGAATTTAAAGTCTAATCGGTTATTTTCTCACAAACTCTGCAGCCTTGTACGAGTTCAGTGTTCGTTGTATACAGAATATAGTTTGTCATCGTTCTTGTTGTGTTATGAATGTGCTTTTTTAGGTACTCACATAAATGAGAGATCCCTATTTTACTACCTTGCATACCGCACAGTTTATAGCTTATAGCCTAGGGAATTTTGGCATGTCCTGATTGAAACAATCAATCAAAAACTTTTTAATCAATAGACTATGAACCTGTGATTAGTGTGATTATTGTATGACCTTTTGTAATAAAATGTCTCAGAGAAAAATGTCTATGATATGTAATTGCTTTTTTCTAATCAATCCGCATAATACTATTGGTTATATATAAGTGTTATCCGACTCCATCGTTTGCTTCCACCTATTCCTCACCTCAAATAACCTTTCAAACTTCCATGCCTCACTGTATCACCCAGAGAGGCAAAGCTGGAAAAAAAGCAGTTTTTGGCAGATGGAGCTTGATAATTCAAAAGTCTTGATGTGATGACACACTACACCTCTGGCCTCCTGCAGGCAGTAGAACATTGCGTTCAATGTGAGGAACACCTGAGCCCGTCGGCGAGGACATTCAGTGCGCTCATTGGATTTTCACAGGTGTGAAGAGTGTAACGCGGTCTTGTTTACAAAAAAACTGTTGTAAGGGTACATTGGCTTAATCAAACTGTTGCTCTGTTATTAGGGTTCAGCCTTTCCGAGCATGTTGCACATCTGTCACTAAGCTTTAAAGGCTTGTGTTTTAATTATCTCAACCCCTCAGTCAGTAGGCCTGCTACACACCCAATGTAAGAATGAAATCTTTTGTGACAAATTAAAAATAGATTATGAGAAACTACTGAGATTGAGGGTATTATAACAATCAGAAAATATTCAGTGCTACTTTGCAACGGTTCTCCCTCTATAGGAGTTTAGATGATTGGGATGGTGTGACCTATACAACATGTTACCCCAAAATTGGCATTCAGTTTGGTTAAAATATGTTATTTGGTTCTTTAATTCTTTAGTTCGTTAGATTTTCTCTGTGTGTGAATGACCACATTTTATTGAGGCTTAGCATAGGTTCAGTGAGGACCACTCCAGTCCATAGGATCAATCTTTTAAGGATAGGAGTAACTATACCAAAGTATAGAAATCACACCAAATGGTTGTTGAAACATTTATGTGTCAAGATATGTGTCAAACCCATATTGCAGGCTGGACAAAAGTTATTTTAGTGTCCGTGTACATTCTGGTCACAACACACAATATGTTTTCATAGACGTTGTGAGAATGAGAAATGGCATCAATTTATACATTCATACAATCGTAAAAAAAAAAAATACATCAAACTAAATATCTTGTTTTGAGAGTAGACATCTACCAAAGGTATAAATTTACAAGAAATAAGATGGTGGGGCTTTCTAAAGTTATTTTCTGTTGGTTTTCTCTTATATTCTGATAAATAGATATTTGAGGCTGTGCAACCTGAGAGGGAGAGCTATTGAAGGAAGTAAATAATTATATTTCCTCTGTATTTTTTACCCAGAGGAAATCCCACTTATGTGCCGTGGATGTTGTATTATTTAGAATGAAGATGCATTATTACATCACTTTAATATTGGAGCTGTAAAAAATAAGGCCAATTGTAACAACTTCATAGGATAGAGGCTATTGCAGGGTAGCTAAACCTAATACATCTATGTAGTAGTTGAATCAAAATGATGTACACAGTATCATTGTATGCAGTAACTTACCTTAATTCCGGAAGTTGCCAAATAAATGTAGTGCAGTACAATATTTTTAATTTAAACAACATTGCAGTCTATGATTTGCATGTGGTGGAGTGGTAGTAGTTGTGAGCACAATACAACCTGAAAATTAAGAGCGCCGTACAGTAAGTGCAGTACATTTACAAAGTATTTCAGTGTAGTCAAGAAAACCTTTCCATTCCTACGCTACCAACGCGCCTTTGCAATTTTAAACGGGCAGTGTCAAGCCAGCTGACTGTGACGTCAGTTTTCCTCGACGGTCGCAACAGGAAGACCTTTCACCGTGTGATTTTTGTTGTGGACGTAGCTTTTCTTGTCCTTCAGTAAGAAAATGTACTACAAATTCAGCGGTTTTACCCAGAAATTGACGGGGGCCGCTCCGGCGGCGGCCTACAACCCTCAGGTAAGACAAGACCGCGCTGTATCGTCGAGAGATCGATTCGGTAACCGTAGAGGATGACCTTCATTTATCACTGTGTTGGATAACTAGCTGTCATATTCTGTGACGTTCGCTCATAGCAGAACAGTTCAAGTTATTCCAAGGTCTCGGATGCAATCGACTTTATGTTCAACATGTGTATTAATTGCCGACAAATTGATATTGTATACCAGCATATTACTGGTTAACAGTTAGTTTCCTGTCGTATTCTACCCTGGTTGGCGTCTAATGTTTCTTGACATGTCATTCAACGTACGATATATGTCGCGCCATGAAGTCGGTATTTGCTTGTGTTAAAGTAAACTAACTTTGTAAAATCACAAACCTGCGGTGCCATTTTTCTGAATTTCCCTACCGTATCCCGGAACCTTTTATTTTGAAAGGTTATGGGAATCCGGCCATCAAGATACAAGATATCAGACTTTAAACGACATCTGCCAGATGTGACCTTTTATTATCACTTCTGTGTTCGTTACACGACAGCCGCCTTCTTGTTCTTCTATGTCTCACTTCTTTCGAGCTCTCTGGAGTCACAGTTTGGAAGTCAAATATTTAACATTTAAGTTATTTTGGTTGGAAGAAAAATTAGCCTGAAACACAAGTATTGTTAATTCTAGGATCTTTCCAAAGGTACATCCTTGAGGTAATACATTTGTATTTTACTTAAGTATTTCCCTTTCATGCTTTATACTTTTCATTTCAACAGATTAAATTTCAGTCTTCTCCGACAACACAATGGCCCTGCCGATAATTTCAAAACCCGCAGTAGGTCAGAAGCTTCATTAAAATCCAATTCCAGCATTCATTTATCAGTTATATTAAATTTAAAAGATTAGCGGGTGCTCTACAGCAGCCCACTGCTAGACATATTGTTGGTTAGATTCAGAGGGAAAATTTCAAACATTTCCGCAATGATTAAACATACGTTTTTTTGTATTTTTTTTCCCATGTTAGATTTAGGCAGCAGCATTAATCTCTGTGATCATGCAAAAAGTATTTGGACTTGTACAAGAAAACGGCTCTTTGACTTTTATGGGTCTCCAGTTTATTTCTGTCAATAAATCTAAAACGAAACCAGAATACTGAATCTAAAATATATTTGTGTAGTTTACTCTTTGCAAAGCTATAATTATTTCCATTAGCCATTGCTAATAAACGTCCATAAATTTGCCATAAAATGACAGAAAATGCTGCTTTTGTGCATGTCTACAAATTACGTTGCATAAAATTAATTCTTTTGACGAGCTCTTTTAATTTCTTTTTGGTTTAGGGGCTTAGGCCAGGTGTGCCAGCAGAGTCCCCCGCCATGGTGTTTGCCACACCCACCAAGGTGGTGTCAGAGGCGGGTTCCACGGTGGAGTACTTGGGAGCAAACAGAGTTCCTGAGCTGCAGAGAATTTTTCAGGCAATGACAACCTTTACAAATATGTGTATAGAACATAGTCGACTGAAATGGAAGTCTGACACATAAGTCCTCAGAGTGAAGCTTTACGAGCAGCTCAAGTGAGCTGCTCATTTAATCAGTCAAAGCCTTGGGGATTTCTTTGATCTAAGTGCTGCCTGGTATTTATTTTCCTCTGTTCTTAATGCCCTCCCTATCAGTATTCATCACAGGATACTCGGTGGGGGAGTAAGTAAAGTTGGTCACAGCAATCACTCCAAACTAATGGAAACCACATTAATGAGCGCTGCAATTTCGCAGGCCCTTTTTTTTGTTGTTAAAGCGACAGTATTGCGGATAGCCAATTCCGGAACAAATGATGCATAAGATATAACATCATTCATTTTTACTTGTATTTAAATTGGAAAAATATATGCGTTTGTAATAATTTAAATAGTTTTAGGTTTTACAGTCATAATGTTTAAGGACAACTTTTCATTTTGAGAATGTTCAGGTAGAAAAGGTGTACCCAACACAGATATTTATTTAACTGTAGTATGGTCAAAGGAATGGAAAAAGAAGGATGTAAAGCTACGGGGGAAAAAAATCTGTTTATGGCCTTTCTGCCACTGCAAATGACCAATGATACCCTGCACTACCCGTTACAATTTCATTATTGGACTTTATTTTTCTGTCCTCGTCCCGTTTCGTCTTCACAGGCGCCAGACGGCATCCCCATTCATTTGAAGCGCGGAGTGCCCGACCGGCTACTGTACCGCACCACCATGGCTCTCACTGTAGGAGGCGCACTCTACTGTCTGGTGGCTCTTTACTTTGCAGCCCAGCCCAACAGTAATAAGTGAACAACGGCAAACCCCGGGATCTTTCTGTCATCAAACCCAACATTCCCAGCCTGCGTCTGCCCTCGCCATGCCACCTCTTGGGACTCGCTGTTATGACATCACACTCAATGATCCTCAATGATAACAATAACGTCTGTCTCCTTTTGTAAATCAGACGCCGATGTTAATAAACAGGGAAACAAAGGTAACACATGCTTGTGTATCCTGTTTTTCTTTAAGATAATGTCACTGAAACAAACAAAGCGATGCACACAAGCTCCATGTATGGAACTCAAATGGGTAGAGAGCGGTTTTTGAGCATGTGCCTGAGAAAGAGAGAAAGAAAGCATGATAAGATCTTGAACATCGCTGCTGCTCACTTGGCATAAGCGTCGTCTCATACAGTATTTACATGTGTGGGCTTGGGTGTGATGTAAGATGCTTCTGGACGAGTTCGGAGGGAGGTTGTTTCAGACAGACATGTTGGCAGCCCCATATCAAGCTGCTGAAACGCTGATGATCGTCTCAGTCTTTGGATTTTCTCTCTTGTCCTTTATGTATGATGTATTTTCTTTAATTTAGAAGGAAATAGATAAGTAAACTCAAGACATTATCTGAATATATTTCTTATTTGTAAGTATAGTTTGCATTATTTATCTGAATCTTGATTTATCAAAGAATTGTAGTCGAGTAACAATGAAAAAATAGTCATAAATTGATATCTATATGACTATTTAGAAGAAGCATTAAGTAATGAGAAAATACAAAATAAAGATTGTGAACCGTTGCATGTTAGTATAGGCTGACTGGTGCACAGGAAAATAATAAGGGTCTAAAATATAAAACATGATATAAAGGGAAAAAAAGAATCTTGTCTGTATGTATCAAAATTGTACAGCAGTTATCCTTTATTTCTTTCTCAAACTGTACATTTCTGGGGATTCCATTTACAAGGGACTTAAACATATTTCTAATTGCCGTGCCAGATCTTATTTATTATTATGATCTGGCACATTCATATGTCAGCAAGAATCCACCGTGGACCTCCCTTTGTCATGGCATCAATGCTTCACACCCTGAGGAAATCCATATGATGGATAATTGATGAGAGCACTGATTTAAAAATGAATAATTTGACCTTCTGGGGGAAAAGATAATGAGTATGGTCTATAAATAAAGGCATCATTTAAATGTCGTAGAAGATGTAATCTCTTTGTATTCCATCCAATATTTGTTGAGGCTTTTCAGGAAAATCCACAAATGTCAATCTGCTGATGAAAAGTCTTAAGCATCACCAGTCCGTAGCGTTTGTCCACAAATATTATTTATTACAATTTGAACCTAAAATCTTGTTCGGATAATAAACGGTATTCCTGCCTTTCATTGAAAAACCCTCAACCTTCCCTTATCCCTCCTGCGTCAGGACAACCCACTTCAGGCACAATGGATGCTTTTGTTGTCTCCCCTCAAACCCACAGGAGAGACTGGATAGCTGCAATAACATCACCGTGAGCCCAGCGCTCCGATGGTAGACGGGGGTGGAGGGAACCACACAGGAAACCTCGCGAAAAAAGAGAGGCAAAAACACAGGAAGCAAGTGGGGTGTGAGGAGGGGGGTGTTAGTGGAGGATGGGTGTGACGTGCCGGTAGATCATTTAGAAATATAATCCCATTTGGTAGATTTATTAGCAGAGATAGCATTTGGTTTTATTAGTGTATAATAACCTGAATCTAAGAATTGTTACATTACAATGGTCTGGTGTTGCTCCTGAAGGACTGTTGTATTGGTAATTATAACCGTTAAGTGAGGCAAAAACACAGTAAAGCCTTTAAGCATAATTATTTGGGGAATTTTCTGACCTATGCTAAACATTTATAATGGAAATAATAAGTATGTCTTAAAAAAGAGAAAATAATTGTATTGCCTGATTGGGAGCAATTCTAAATGTGTCTTTTGTTAATGAATTACTTTTTGTATTTAAAAATCTGCCTCAGGTGTGTTGAAAAATACTATTTCCTTTTTTCAGGGGGTTAAGAGTGACAATTTGAATTCTGATATGGCATCTAAAATGAAGCAAATATTAATCTCTGTTCACCGTGGAGACATGCAAAAGAGTTCAAGTGTGAGTCATAAAACAATCTCAAAGTTCATTTGCAAGATGTAAAACCACGATGATGTAGTAGCTGCAGAGCTCGGTGTGAATTCTTTGTGTTCCGTGCAGCCTGAGCGATGTGTTTGCAAAGTCATTCGATTCAGTGCTCCCCCTAAAGATAATTGATTATCTCGGCTTAATTTCCAGTGAAACACCACAGAGAATGTTACTGCAGAAACATAACAGTTCTGCAACCAACAACAGCGGGCCTACAACAATGGCCTTGCAGGAAAGAGGGACAAATGACCTCACAAAGCCCTGCAGAACAGCACAGCCCGGGAACCAACCGATGAATATATAACGTTCTCTGAGATTGAACGAGTAGAGAATATTTTTTCTAAGCAGTAGCTATTGTGTCAGAGCGAATGGCCTTGTCCTCGTCTTGCAGATGAAAGCGCCACTAGTGGGCTTGAGCACAAAGCCACTCCAAACAGATCGCAGTCCTCGAAATAAATCGGTTACGCCCGTGCGAGCGACTGAAGGGACAAAAAAAAACCGAATCAGTCCAAAAATTACCAGATGTGACATGCCCGGTGTGATGACACACCGCACGAGCCGGTGGGAGGTGAAATTGGCTACACACCCTTTGCTCTCCGGGGGCCTTCTCGACGAGGCGTCGGAAGAAAGGCCGCAGAACGAGGATAATGGAGATAACAGCATGAAGTCAGATGAAAAAAGTGTGCTGATTGGTGTCGTAAGTGCATTTAAAAGGCTTGAAAGTCACTCCCTGTATAGATTTTTCAAATGATTTTCTTCTCTCCTTCTTCTCCTCCTCTTTTTTTTACCTTCTCCAGGCTATTTTCCTCAGTCTTCCCATGGCAACTGCCTTATGTAAGAGTTCAAAGACATGGTGATTGAACAGCCTTGCCTCTGGCTGTGACAAAGCTGGCAGGTAATTACTTCGGTTTTATTGTGTTACAAACATCTGTCTGCCAACCAACATCCTCATTTACTTGACTCTGCGATGCAGAAAGATGCAAGAGGTTTTCTTGTGGTCACCAGGCTGCGAAGGGAGACCAATAGATGTAAGCAGCATGGAAGGAGACAAATGAATGCACCTAAAATGAAAGTGAATCGATACGGTGGCCGGAGGGAGTGAAAAGCTGGAATAAGTAGGGACGAGGGAGAGGCTGGAGGGTGTTGAAATAGAGTTAAGAGACAGATTTTTCTTCCTTTTTTTTAAAGTAACAGTATTCATCACAAGCCTTACAGGTGCAAAATTGCCTCGGTGTGCCTGTCAGGATGGAAGTACACTTACATATACGTCTTACATATCATTGAACTCTTTCAATAAACTACCACCCAACCATATTACGGATTACTTTGTAAATTACTTTCTGCCTTGATTTGTTCTCTTCATTTAACCTCACACGCAAGCACTCACACAAACACACAGCTTATGCAGGTGGTGATCCAACAGCACCACCTACAGGTCCCAGTACTGCTGATGACTCAAATAACTGATATTTCCAACCTTTTAATCAAAAAAGAAATCCAAAGTATTGCTTCATACAGGTTGAAACTGTTCAGAGAAAATATTCAGCCTCCATGCGTAGATCTTGTCATTAACGTCCTGTGTCATTGCATAATCTTCTTTCCCACAGGCAGCACGAGGCGGGAATGCTCACAATAAATATGCAGTACAAAGTTAAAAGAATACAGTCGGAATACGAGAAAAGTACTCTTGTGGTCGCAAACAAGCATACATCTGTCCATCACTTGCACTTGTATGTGAGCTGCTTGCGATGGTAGTGGATCCACGCGGGAGCTGCAACGAGGCCGGTCAGGAAGCCGATTGTAGCTCCCAGACTGCAGGAAACGGGCCAAACCTACGAGAGGCAAGACAAGTGAGTCCGATTGTTGCACTGATAGATCAAGAACTGCAGAACTATTAGAAAACCTCATCCTTTATTCTTCGCCGAGCGGGTTTCCACTTATGTAATATGTGTAATGTTTTATTCAAAGAGGAACTTCTTAAAGGAAAAGGACCGCAGTAAAGCTTTGTCCCGCAGAGTTATGCTGCAATTACCACGGACCCTCTTTGCATTTTACTCCAGTCTTTTTCAAATATAATTTAAAAAAAGAAGAAAACTCCAACTCATTCATTGAATAAGGAGATGGATTTAATGGTTCATGCGTTTAAGGATAACTTCACACTTCTGGAGATTGTTTTTAACGCAGTTAAATGATGACCCCCCCCCCCCTCCCCCCTCTCCAAAAAAAAATGCAATAAATAATGTGAATATTAAGAATTGCTCTTGCATGACGCCCAGTATTACGATGAAGATCCGACAGAACCAATTCCATCCATGGGAATGTTTTGCTGTGTACTGACCTGCCAAGGCCTGTCCCAGTCCAGTGGAATGGGAAAGGCTCCTACCCAGGCTCCTACCAAAGTGCAGGCCACTGTTATCTGTAGACAGGTGTCCCACACAGACATTGCTCTGGGGAGGCAGACAGAGGAAAGCAACCAAAAGTCAATATATTCAAATCAATAGACTCAAGATAAGCACGAACAATATTACACAGAGAGAAAGAGGAAGAGGGCGTTTGGGCTTACCCGTGCCGGCTGAATACTCGTATCCAGGCCGTGGACGTTTGGGCCGAGGACACAGAGACACCTTAGCGTGGTTAAAGAGGTCAGCAGCACAGCTAGGGAGAATGTGTCCAAGGCAGCTCTGAAACACACAAAGTAGGAGAGATTGTATCGCTCAATATGTGGAGAGATTTCGAGAAAAAAAACAGAACTTGTGTTGTTGCCACAAAGCAAAAAAAACATGCATTCTTTAGGTGTGAATTAAAGTGTAATGCATACAAAATAAACAGACAAGAATGACAATCTCTCTCTGTCTTTAAAGTAATTCTACTGACTGTGCTAATACTTAAAATGCACACACACTTTTTTTCCCCGACCATTAGGTCTGTGTGCGTGATACATTTCAAGTTGCATTCCCTACTTGCAGCTTCTTTACATGAGCATCAGCAGATACTCACTCAATCAGCGGAGCTCCATAGAGAACAACCACAGCGTGGAAGAACAAGCACGACAGGAAGAAGTACAGACAGGAACGAAACAGCCGAGACAGCTGCAGGAAGAAAGTGGGCAAAGACGTTTAAAGGGAGATAAATCCTGGAAAATATGTTCACGTAATCAGGAATAAGGAACCATTTATTACCATAATATGTCAAACATACAAGGAATTTGACTTGGCGGTTGGTGCATAATAACAGACAGTTCGACAATGGACAACAAGACAACATAGTTCAAGGAATAAAATGCAATACTATGGGTTAGTAAAAGTTTAAAAAAAATAAAGTGCACCAGCAAAGAGTAAAGTGACAAGTGAAAGTGTGTTTTATCTTTTGTAGCCAAAACAAATATGTCTTTCCTTTATGTTCCATGTTAAGTACTTTGGAAACGGCCTTGTTTTTATTAAAGATACCGGGGAAGGCCTGACATAGTAGAACTTCAGTAGTTCTACTCGTTCTACTCGTTTTACTTGAGACACTTTGGCTTTACTACCTTGTATCCCAGCGTGTGCTTCTTGGTGGGCGGCGAGATGCCGAGCAGCCAGAAGACGGCGACACTGACCGCGGCGACCGCACCGGACACCGAGTAGAGCCACAGCAGGTGCGTGCGGTACACCGAGAAGCCGCGCACGAGCGCCGCAGGTAGGACGGTCGCCATGAACACAGAGGCGGCGATGATGGCGTGAGTGGACGCCATGGCTCTGATTTCATGGTTCCACATGATAAAGGGCGTGACTCTCTGCAGAAGGAGACTAAGACGAGAGACTGGATTTTAAATGAAATACTTTAAAATGTTAATTCAGCAAACCGATGCTCACAGAAGGTTTAATCCATGGCTGAGTTTTCCCTGTCTTCCGTAAACATGGCGTAACAAAGGCTTCCGCTTGGACTTCACAATAAAAGTCTAGAAGAGTCGTTAAAACAAGGTGGTCAAAAGGCCACCTAGCGTACAATGCACTTTTCCTGGACCTCGATTTAGATGGAATACATGAAAAAAATTGGAAAGGATCTATGTGAAGTGCACCTGTTAAGGATTAAGAAAAAGTCAACTGTGAGACAATGCAGAAGCAACAGATTTTGTTTTAATGACAGTTTTCTGTCCATGCAGCATTTACCGTTATGTGTTGCTGACTTGATACAGTAACAGTATTCCACGTTCTTAATCTTTTGTCTCTTAAAAAGAGACATTCTGTAGATTTACTCATTCTGCCAACAATAATGTTGTTGACTTTTATTTATTTTTCGTATAAAAGCTTTTAGTAGGTTAATAGTGTATTAAAAACGGTTAATTCGTTTGTAACTGTATTGTTAGAGCCCTTTAAAAACAAAGACCCCTCGTCGAGTTACTAGTAACCTGATTGGTTAGTGTCTAGTGAGCCAACGCTACTTGACGCCATTGCTTAACCAACAGTCTTTGCCTCAACCGGATATGAGGGGCGGGACGTTTTACTGGATTTTCTATGAGGGACGGCAGTATCAGCCAATGCAATTTCAGAAGGTTCCAGATTGTTCCAATCAATGTGGGTGAAGTACGAAAGACGACGAACGACCGGAAGTTTACAAACATTAACCTAGCGAGCTAACATTCACCTAACACTTCTATCTGAGTTTGAGCAACGGCTGAAAAACACATTTTTATACAGAGAAGAAAATGGTTTGTGAAAAGTGTACGTATCGCATTGTTAAGATATTGTCTACATCTAAATCTAACCTATATTGTGTTATTAGGGAAGTCGTAAGTTCCTTCGAAAGCTAACTTGCTAGCTAAATGTCGTCATTGCTGTCCTCGTTGTTGTTTTGGTCTGTAGACACTAACCCTGCGTGTTAGACATGTTCCCGTCTCTACAATTGTGTGTCACTCATTTCAGGCGAGAAGAAGCTTGGTAAAGTCATCACACCCGACACCTGGAAGGATGGCGCACGTAATACAACAGGTAAATTGAGCACTAAAATTCTAAAAGTAAATGTGTTTTGGTACTATGCGGCCTACTGTTTACGTTGCGTGGCCAGATTCACATTCACATTTAAAGTTCCTCTCCTAAAGTATCTATTTAAGGATACTACGCTCTCTGGCGTGATCAGCTTTAAGCTTAATTAATTAATTAATAAATTAAATGAATGTTAAAGTTATCCGATAAATACAGAGAAACTGGGACAAAAGAAGAAACCCTTCTCATACTGCCACTAATGCCATTAATCTGTCCATTTAACGTTTTCTCTACAAATTGCAAGATCATCCCCCGAAACATTCCCATGCAAATTCCCAGAGCCTATTGTGAGATTCAAATGAATTAATTGTAGTCCACAACCCCTGACCCTCAGGTTGGAAACATCTGACTTGGGTCATGACGATTGTGATATTTCATTGAGTTCTTTCTGCCTCTTTCTGTTTCAGAGGGTGGTGGCCGTAAGCTAAATGAAAACAAGATGCTGACTTCTAAAAAAGCAAGGTGAGGGCTTGCTTAAGTATGAATGCCAAACATTTCTTTTCATTTTTTAAGAGTAGTCCCATAAAAATGTTTTTATTTTGATATTATTAAATTTTATTTATAATCACTGTCATGGTCATTTATTTATTCCCTGCCACTGGCATGGATAAAACGCATATTGCTGTATTGCTGCATCTCTAGTTAAGTGACTGTAATATATCACCCTCTCAGGTTTGACCCGTACAGCAAGACAGGCTTTGCTACCTGCAGAATTTGCAAGAGCTCAGTTCATCAGTCTGGATCACACTACTGTCAGGGCTGTGCCTATAAGAAAGGTATAAACGTACTCACACTGAACTTCAAACTGAACAGAACAAAAAAAGATAGAATAAATCTATGTGGCAACATGTTGTTGCCAAGGTTGTCGTAAGAGATGGTATAGCTTTCCCATAGAAATGTCTTCGCTACAGTAGTGGTTTAGATTATAAATGTCTGTATCGTCTCCGGTAACATTATTATTATTATTATTATTATTATTATTATTATTATTATTGTATTTGCAGCTATTTTGCACTAACCCTCATGACCAAAAATGTATTTCACAAAAAATGGAGGCAAAATCTAGAAAATTGTTCTTTCTATGCTGCGTAATTTGTGAAGTGGAGCTCTAACCCCAGCTTTTCCCTAAAACACTTTTCTTTTTTTCCTCATTTTGTATTCTCTAGGAATCTGTGCAATGTGTGGAAGGAAAGTTTTGGACACCAAAAACTACAAACAGACATCAGTGTGACAGTGTGACAATCAGTGAACAGTTCTACGAGTGAATAACAGATGTGACGATAAGATGGATGTTTATTCTTGTCATTATTCCGCTATTCCTCTCTTTTGTGTTCTTTGTCCCACCTTTTGTGAAAGACAGATATTTGGAGCTGGCTATGCCCTCTTATTAAAGAATATCATAAAATGCGACTGGAATTATTACGGTGGCCACACAAAGGGAAGCACTGTTGTATCTAAATACACAGCTTCTACTTTTCTTTGTATATTTAACATTAAATGCCATGGGTGTGATTTTGCTCTTATAAACAGTTATTTTCTGTATGTATTGTATTAAGACCTGCTTTTTTTAAAACTGAATTAAACCATTCAATATGAAGCACATGTGACAGGATAATCTTTTGTCTGCATGACGCCATAACTTTTAACAATTTAGCCTTACGCACAGCATGCTCAGATTTGTCCTCTACGTCTGTAATAATTGGTTTACTCTCACAGTAACTATATTTGCCAACAGCACGCTGTTCTGACAAGTGTAACCCCCCCATCCACCATTCATGTCACAGATAAAGATCAGAGTCCACAGGTTGTCTGGCGAGAGACTCCCTTTATATCAAAAGGCCTTGCTCTCCTTTTAGCCATATGCGCACACAGATTATTTTCCGTTATTGATTTGTCGTACCACTGCATAAAGTATAAGTGGTCTGCTTTGTTTAAATGTGTCATCACCTACAACTAGTTATACAAGTATAAAGATCCGTTATTCTTGTTTTATCACTGTTCTTTTGCTCCTGATGTGTTGTGGGGCGTTCAGGGACACCAGTATTATATTACTATTAGCTTTTCAACAGCCATCCTTAAGTCTCTCATGTATAAGTAAAGTAATGGTCTCACCTGCACACAAGGTACACTAATCTTGTATTAGTATAACATTGAAAAGGTGTAGTTTGTAATTTAATTAAAGTTCATTGAACAGTTTTCTTGCTCGCCTGGTAATGAACATAGACAAAGTAGGGATGAAAACTTGTTTTTAAAATCAGTTTTATTTATTAATAAAAGCATAAATCTATGCATAACTTAGTCTGCTCTTTGCACATATAATTTGCGTCTCAGAAAAGTCATAAATTACAAAGACTTTATAAATGACAAATAGTAAATAAAAGTTATGCATGTAGATGAATTAGAAATTATATTATAAAGTGAGGGATGAAAGTACCAATGACATTCCCATTTAAAAACAGTATTGGCATGCGACAACATTACAATGTAAGACACATTTCCTATGAACTTCAGTGATAGATTTCTGCAGCTGGAGTGAAATCTCCAGCTTGAATCCTGCATCCAACAGCAGCATTATGTTTCCTGTTATTAGCTTGTACTTTTTCTCAGTCAGTCGTGGATGTACCGTTACGACGGAGCTTTAGGAGGTGCTACAAAAGCCCTCCATGGACTGACATCCGTTAGGCACTCTTTGACAGAGCCAAGAACTCTTCCCTGGTTTTAGGGTCCTCCAGGTAAACGCCCAACATGGTGCTCGTCACTGTGCGGCTGTTAATCTTCTGAACACCACGCATGACCATACACATGTGCCTGCAAACAGACAAATGGCACATCAGATTTGCAGGAGGAGCATTTGAAGAAATCAGTAAAAAGGAACATGCATGTAGCGACAGTTTTTATTTTTGAACATTGACCGTTATATTTGAGTGCGTGTTAGGAGGGTAGCCTTAAATGATAAAGAAGTCAGTTTATTTGTGTACTTACGCTGCTTCAATAACCACAGCGACACCTTTGGGCTCCAGAGCTTGTGATATTCCTACAGCAATCTGCTTGGTTAGGCGCTCTTGAACTGAAAGACAAAACATATGAACATGATGTTGCAAGATTGCACTCAAATTCTGGAGGAAACTGTTAAAAAAGGACTCTTGATTAAATGCACATCCAGTTATTTAAGTGTCCACTTACCTTGAAGCCTCCGACTAAAGATCTCCACAATCCTGCACAAACCAGACCACAAGAAAATTGAAGAGGAAGGATTTAAGATCAAGCATAATAATGATTAATGACTCCCGGCCTTCGCATCTGGCCATCCAAATGTACATCATCTGTGAATGATTTGCTGTACAGAATTCTGTCATGCAACAACAGCAAGAAAAAAAGGACATTGACTCGTTTACTGTTATTCTGGGTTCGTATGTTCAGAGATGGTGTGATATTTTAGGAAAGGGAGAAAGATGGAGACAGACAGCGGCTGGGATAATAATGGTCATTCCCACAGGTCTGAAGGGATTTTCTCATGGTTTCGAGAGTGGACAGAGTTCAGACTGTCAGTGTGATGGACTAGATGATGGCCAGTGGGCTTTGACTTAATCCTACAGGTCAATGCGGTGAAATAACAGAAGAACGCAGCCAACCGGCAGCAACGCCAGAAACACAAAGGCGACATTTGCAGCGGCGGGCTATGATGTGCGTGTGTTACCTTGCCAGCTTGCTCAGCCCCACCACTTTTTTGTTGGGAATATATCCAATGTGAACCTGGACAGAATGGACAAAAATTTGCACATTATTGGATTATTTAATATTAGCTTTTGGCTAAACAGACCCATGCTCCCCTGCGTGCACACAGCCTTACCTTGCCAAAAAAGGGAACCAGGTGATGCTCACACAGTGAAAACACATCTATGTTCTTCACAATCACCATCTCGTCGTGGTCTTCATCAAATATAGCGTTGTTTAAGATGTCTGGAGGATTACAAACACACATTTTAACCCCATAAGAAAAAGAGAGCCCCTGTCACGTTACTTCACCTCCCACTGCGAGAACCTGTTGACTCACCCTCGATGGTTTCGTTGTAGCCCTTCGTGAGGAACTGCATGGCCTTGGCTGCGCGCAGCGGCGTGCGCAACAGCCCCTGGCGGCCCGCGTCCTCTCCGAGCTCCCGCAGGATGCTCGTGTAGGCGGCCTCGAGCGCAGGTAGGCGGCACTCGCCCGCGTCCTCTTTGCGGGACGTCCCGCGCTGGCGGTGCTCGGCGGAATTCTTGGTATCGATGACGAGGTCTTTGAAGCTGTTGTTGCGGTGACACTCCTCCGCGTTGTCGTTGGCCTCCCCGTTGCTGTGGCCGTTCATGTCGGAGGTCTGTTGGGGTTCTCCTGCTTTGGTTTCTTCTTTCTAGCTCTGGAAGAAGCGGAGGAGAGGAGCAGTGTCCCGAAGCTGTGGTTATTGCCTGCAGGTCGGCTACTCTGGATCCCTGCGCGCACCGCGTTTATAAAGACTAAAACCGGTGCCTCGTGCGCATTGTACGTTAAGTTGCCGCCTACGTCAAATCCTTTATTGTCATCAGCAGGTTAAATGTCATCACGCCCTCCACCCTAACCCGGCGAGTTTTGTTCGTCACTTGACACGTAGTGTATCATTGTCCCTGTTACGCTCCAGCTCCCCAGAAGGGAGGGGCCCTGCTGAACCACTGCTGCTCGGGGCCACCGATGGCAGGAGAAGTTATGTAGCGGTACAAACAGAGAAGACAAACTCCAGGTACCGTGTAAGTTGTTATTATTATTTTTTTGTATATATATATTGCCCCTGTCACGTTATGACGTTATAGTATAGAAAACTATATATAGATATCTATCTATATCTATCTATCTATATATATGCATATATATAGTAGTGTATAAAGTATATATACACACTACTATATATATGTATATATGTATACACACACTACTTTATATATATATAGTAGTAGTGGTGAAATTATTTAAACAGAAAAAACCTAGATCTGCTAGGCGTTCACTAACCTACCCAGCGTCTGCTCTACCCAGGTCTGAAGGCCATTCCTTTGCCGGAGGACCGAGGAGCAGACGCTAGGCAAGCTAGCGAACTAAAACCGGTGCCTCGTGCGCATTGTACGTTAAGTTGCCGCCCAGTTCATCCATCTGTAACAATCTGCCTTCCCCGAACAATGAGTGCCTGGTACTCCCTCACGCAGCCTTCGGCCTTGCCCTGAAAATGGGTTCAAACTGGCTCTCCCTTCGGTCACAGGTGTGTTATCTCAGATAATATTTTATCTTCTTTTTTCCTACCTACGAGCGGACATCTATTCTACAAGCTAAAACGTAAATACAACAAGACACACACAGAGAACCCCACATCCCACAATATATATACGTATATACACACACTACTTTATATATATAGTAGTAGTGGTGAAATTATTTAAACATAGAAAAAACCTAGATCGGCTAGGCGTTCACTAACCTACCCAGCGTCTGCTCTACCCAGGTCTGAAGGCCATTCCTTTGCCGGAGGACCGAGGAGCAGACGCTAGGCAAGCTAGCGAACTAAATCCTGATGGGTGCAGTGGCTCTATATCTAAACTCTGATGATGACTCTCTGTGATGTCACTCATGATATCACCTTGGGAACAGAACCTCAAAGCTGTGACATCATTTTGTGGAGGTCGACTAGAGGTCATCATGGTTCCGTTATGATGCTACCATGTCTCTGCTGGTGCAGGATTAGTACTTATTTACTTTGGATTTAGGTTTTGTTGACGTGTGTTTAATCATCTCTACACCATTTCGCCCCAAAAGTTTGTGTTCTTTTAACAGGACTGTTTCAATAGCTCACAAATAGGATTTTCAGAGGACGGGGTCAATGTTGAAAATGGCCTCGACTTTCGGTGTGTGGAAAGCAGCTTTGTAGCATCCACGGGTCCGATGTTTGAGTGAAGCGGTCAGGTCATTGACAGGTTTGGTCCGGCGCAGCGTTCCCTCCTCTTCAAGCAGAGGGGGGCAGACGACAGGAAAAAGTGCAAAGCTTAAGCTAACACCTACTGAACTGACATATTAGAAGGGTTTTATTTCTGTTGATAGAACCGAATAGGTAACGAACTGAGACACGCGAACCGAACGGTTCGGATGTTTTTTCATGTACTGTGCCACCCCTGCTATCTATATCTATCTATCTATCTATGTATCTATCTAGCTATCTATTCAGCTATCTACCTATCTATCGATCTATATATGTCTATCTATCTATAGATAGACATATATAGATATCTATCTATCTATATATATATATAGATATCTATCTATATGTAGAAAACTGGAGAAGGAACCTGTCGGGTCCTTCTCCACGTCATGGAGACATTGTAATGGACCAACCAAAAGGCTGACGGGGGGTTGGGAGGACGTAGGGATATTAAAGGCTGGCTGAATAAATCTGAAACAAATTGCCTCAGATGGTGAGCAAAGGGCTATTTGCTGAGGAGAATCAATTTATCACAGCAAACAAGGATAGCTGTGCCGGCCAGCTCATGACGACTTTTAGCTCATGCAAGCCACATTCTGTCTCTTGATCCTGAATTGTTCTTAGTCAGCTACAAATCTTTTAGTTTGAAGAATTGCAGCCAAAAAATGTGAAATATTTTGGACTGTCTGCAGGTGCCAGGTTTGGTACACCAAAATGTAAAATCTCACTCAGTACCTTCCCTTTTAAATATAATCTTATACATCTTAAATATGTTTGGTTCTGTGGTTTATTGTAAGACGTGGCTGAACGAGTGTTGGTTGAGGTTGCACGGTGGTTTTCGATAGTAGTCTACTTTCAGAGAGCAATCCTAGATCATGGGAAACCTCAGCGAGGATAGCCGGGCATATATGATGCAGGCGTGCTGAATCAAGGGAGGTGAATGCAGACAGGTGTGTACAACCAGAAGGACGGCTGTGATATTTGGAAGTCTGGAGGGAAAAGTCATTGAGATCAGAGGGTCCTGAAAGGGCATTGATTAATACATTTGCAAACATGCTGGTTGAATGACATGATACATGGAATCATGTGACGTCAACAGATTGTTTATCAGTTGTCCTGTGAAGTACGACCCTGGACAAACAAAACTCACACGCACATACACTTCATCTTTTGTCCTTGAAAAGTTTCTCATGACATTGGTCATGTCATTTTCTTCGCACATATTCTGGAAAAAGGGAGTCGATATTCTCACATGCAGGCATGTAATAATCGCTATGTTCTACCTTCTACCATTAAATCCACAGATCTCACTTCAACTAATAGATTAAATTTTACTTATTTTTTCTTTAAAACATAATTTATGCATGACAACATCATATAATACCACGTTGCACAATATAATCACAAAGTCATGAATATGTAGGCTGTAGGTTTTTATAGTATCATTGGAAGTGATTCACCAAAATGTTTCATTTGAAGATGAAAAATCTCAAGCACATTTGAAATGTCATATATATATATATATATATGTATATATCATCCTGTGGCTGTCCCCTCTTCTAAAAAAAAATGTGTCGGATTTCTAACGCCATGAAACGACAGCACTAAGCATCTTTTCCCGTTGCTTCACCACCTGAAAATAAACACCGAGAGGAAGAAGAAAAAGAAGAAGAAGAAAAAGAAGAAGAAGAAGAAGAACGTTGTTTCCGGTTCGCTCGCGGCTCGACACCAGACGCGGGAAATTCCAGCATGGCGGTGCAGCCGAAACACAACCTGTCTCTGGACAGCGCGGCCGAGCATGGCTTCCTAAGCTTCGTTTTCTCCATGCCGGAGAAACCGGACACTACTTTCAGGGTATTCGACCGCAACGACTACTACACGGTTCACGGAAAGGACGCCATATTCGCGGCGAAGGAAGTTTTCAAGACCAGTGCAGTCATCAAATATTTGGGCTCAGGTAATCCGTTCCGCTAAATAGCTCAGCGTTAGCTAACGTTGAGTTCAAGCCAGCCGAGGAGCTAAGCTAGCTACAGATGCTTACCATTAGCTGCAGTCCTGCTACGTGCTGCCATGGTTAGGTTCGCGTTAAATGCTGTTTTGTAACTCGTATCGGTCGCGTTGGTCCGCAGGGAGTCGCAAGCTGGAGAGCGTGGTGCTGAGTAAGCTGAACTTCGAGGCCTTTGTGAAAGACCTGCTGCTTGTGAGGCAGTACCGGGTAGAAGTGTACAAGAACCACAGCAAGAGCAGCAAGGAGCACGACTGGAAGCTCGACTACAAGGTACCGTGTTTTCTATCGGTTAAAGACCCTTTTACGATTTGGATTACTTCTTTGTGCCAGTTCGGCATCGTAGAAAGTGTTTGCTGTATCAATACAAACCTATACATGTTATAGAACCTACTCCTAAAACATCCGTAAACAAGGTTCGATGGTCTTGTTTACGTTCATCAGGTGTTCAGAACCACAACTGAACGGTGGTGTTGCTTTCCTCAAATACTGCATTTGTGGAATGAAGTAAATGACCAGTGTACCATATTCAATTTTCACTCTCAGGCCTCTCCGGGAAACCTGACTCAGTTCGAGGAGATCCTTTTCGGCAGGTGGAACCGGAGCAGTGGGTTGCACGGGAGTCGTGGCCGTGCGGTTCGCCACCGGAGCCGATGGGCAGCGAGTGGTCGGGGTCGGCTACGTGGACGCCGCCCAGAGGGCGATGGGAGTGTGCGAGTTTCCGGACAATGAGATCTTCTCCAACCTGGAATCCCTTCTGGTCCAAATCGGCCCCAAAGAGTGTGTGTTGGCTCAGGGCGAAAGCAACACGGACAGCGTCAAACTACGGGCGGTACGTCGGCCCCATCGCAGAGTTCAATGTATCCTCAAAGCAACGCAAACACTGAATCACTTGTCAGTATCTAATCCAAGGGAAAAAAATTGTCTGCAAATAGCTTTTTATGTTTGTTCACAATTAAAGTGACAATTCCTCCCATCAACCATTGTTTGAAGAGCAGGTAGGTACAGTTCAGTGGACCGAGATTGGCTTCGGCTGAATACAACTGTAAGCAGAAAGTGAACCCTTTTGAATGTAATACAGTTTTCCAGTAAGATGCAACCATAGTGAAGAAGACATTGTTGTAATGGTGTGTCTTGTTCAGGTGGTAGAACGTGGCGGCATACTGATCTCGGACCGGAAGAGGGCGGAGTTTAGTAGCAAAAACATGACCCAGGATCTGAACAGGCTGCTAAGGGCCAAGAGAGGAGAGACTGTGGCGAGCAACACGCTGCCCGAGCTGGAAAAACAGGTGAGTGACGAAGAAACTCAACAATCTCACTGAATGTCCTCTGTGACCCATCGTTTCGTTAACAACACAACATCGATGCGTCTTATCTTACATATTCACTGTTAGTGAGGTTTGAAGTCTGAAACCGGCCCCTCTTGAACCCGTACAGAGTCTGCAGGTCTGATCTGCTCATGTGGCATTCTACAAATACTCTTCCTGACTTTTTCTAGATTCAGAATTTTATTTTTTTAATGCAACAATCTATTCATGTACAGGTGGGACAATAAGTCCCGTTGTGCTCTCCAGCTAAAAGAAATAACCGCCTGTGTGTGATTATATTCCCAGGTGGCCATGTCCTGCCTGGCTGCAGTGGTGCGTTTCCTCGATCTGCTCTCTGACGAGTCCAACTTCAACTCATTCAGTCTCACCACACTGGACCTGGGTCAGTACATGAGGTTGGACAATGCTGCAGTGAGGGCTCTCAACCTCTTCCAGGTCAGTGACGGAAGCATCACATGCAGAAATCTGTCTTCTCTGTTAACCGAGGCGGAGAGTCACTTTTATTTAATGTTATAGTTGTGTTGTTGTTTTTTTTTAATTTTCAGGGATTCATTAGTTTTTTGTTCGTTGAAAGGATGTACTTGCATTATTAATCTACCACATGGTCATTACGTCGATAAGATGGTCTGCAGCTTGGACGGCTGTGAAACTCCAAAGATTCATAACATTTTATATAGAGGTCGAAAGTCAATCCTTTGTTCTTAAAAAGGGCTCCTGAAGTTTTGGCAAGAAACAGAGTTTTACATGAAGATTGCATTTTTTTTTTTTTTTTACCTCTTTGGTTCTGGGTCAGTGTGAATAATTCATCAATTGTGCGGCCAAACTCTACGACAAAAGCAGAGCTGTAAGTTAGGACACAGACTCTTGTTTCGCTGCCAGGGAATTCTCCATGGTTGTGCACATCATGACCTCTCTTTTGTAGATCTTCTCAGGATGATCAAATAGGCCATGGGAACACATTATTGGCATGAATCACACAATTTGGATTAAATCCTCCAGGGATCACCCGACGACACCAGCGGAGCTCATTCCCTGGCCGGCCTGCTGAACAAGTGCCGCACCCCGCAGGGCCAGCGGCTCGTCAACCAGTGGATCAAACAGCCGCTCATGGACAAAACCAAAATAGAGGAAAGGTAATTGCCGACGCCGGTGTAAAATCATTAAATGGGACAGTAATTATTCATACTTGCAAGTAGCAGACATGTGGTGAATGACTTGGTGTATGTCTTGTCATACGACTTGTCATACTTGTGTATGTCTTGTCATACGACTTGTCATACTTGTGTATGTCTTGTCATACGACTTGTCATACTTGTGTATGACAAGTCATACACCAAGGCTTCTGACTCTTTAGTGTGGAATTGTAATGTTAAGAGAACCGCGAAGAAGTCTGTTTGCACAGAACACAATCCATCTCTGTTGAGAGAGGTCACAGACTCCCTTTCATCAAAAGAAATGTATTAACAAAAACATACCAACAGTAATAAAAAAGTAAAAAAGAAGACGTCTGATCAAAAGAACCACAAGATTCGGGATTCACGTTCATATTTATACATTTCAGCTTTTGGATTTTCTATTTCTTAATCTGTACGTCTAGGAGTTGGATCAAAACATTCTTGATGAATTAAACTCTTATTTAGTAGGCTGCAGCTGTTACTTAAACTTGTCAGATGAATATTTAATCGACATTTAGCGAGCTTGAAGTATCACAACAGCATGTGCTGTTATTAATCAAATGTTTTTATTTAGGTCCTAGTAAATGTGAAAAACAATGACGACTAATCTGGATGTGGAGATGATGATGATGATGATGATGTGTGCATGTAGGCTGGACCTGGTGGAGAGCTTCGTTTGTGACTCTGAGCTCAGGCAGACCTGTCAGGAGGACTTGCTACGGCGGTTTCCTGATCTTCACCGTCTGGCCAAGAAGTTCCACCGTTACTCCGCGTCCCTTCAGGACTGCTTTCGCGTCTACCAGGCCGTGAGCCACATCCCGGCCCTCGTCTCGGCGCTGGAGAGATACTCTGGTACGCGCAAACCTGATACTGTTTGTGGGGAGGACGTTCATAGACTGGTGGACGCACGCTGCCAAACGGCCCATCGCGTCCAGATCGAGCTGCTAATTGACTAAGCAAACGTTAACTGAGGTTGTATTGAGTTACCGTATGATGTGTTCGTGCTCTGTTCAGTAAACAGGAGTATTGGGTGAAGGTAAATTATGTTGTGGTGTGTTCAGATGTAAACTTGTAAAATGTCCTATTTGATGGGAAGCTTGAATAGAGCCAGTTAATAACAGATTTTTATTTGTTTAAAGTAAATGTTAAACAAAATCATTCTTGGTTATTTCTTGACTTGAGTAAAGTAAGCTACTAAAGGAAAATTAGCTTATTGGCTTTTCTGAATTAAGTTTGGAGTAAAGGTGGTAATTGACCTTCTAAACTGGCAGTTTCTATGCCTTCGCAGCCTACACACCCACAACTGCATTCATTGTCTGTTCATACAAAGTTGTGTGTGTGTGTTGCAGGTAGCTACCAGGTTCTGTTGGAAGCAGTGTTCGTCACTCCTCTCAGAGACCTGCAAGCAGACTTTGTTAAATACCAGGAGATGATCGAAACCACGCTGGACATGAACCAGGTCTTTGCTTTTGTAGTTAATGTTCACATGTATGAATATGTCTCCTATTTTGTTTGTTGACTATTTCCCACGTTGTTGACGTGCATTTCTCCTTGCATGTTGTATGAAGATCGACCACCATGAGTTCCTAGTGAAGGCTTCATTCGACCCAGCGCTGAGTGAACTGAGGGAAAACATGGACGCTCTGGAAAAGAGCATGCAGGCGGTGCTCAGCGGTGCCGCCAGAGAACTAGGTGAAGACACAATTTATTTCTAACTGATGGACACCAGTGCAAAGAGGTTTGATTCTGTTTCAAGGGAGTGACTGAAGGCGTGCATCTAAAGGCGTTAAACAACTCCTCCAAAGCAATTTAATCACACCATGTGGTCATCATGTGCTGCAGAGGCGCTCAAGCGTAGTAAATGTTAGTTAAACTCAACACGGTAACAGCTCTACATGTTTAGATTTGACTGACTTCAGCGAACTACATTTGTCACACTCCTGTAGAACGAATAATAAACAGGCAGCTCCCTCCAACTCAAAGACCAAGATGAGGGGTTGAACTGGATGTCAATACTAAAACCTTATTTTAAAGTGAGATAGTTGTAATTACTAAATTATGGTTGGGATGTCTGGTAATGTACAGCAAAACTAATCAATCAGGTTTTAGTAGAAGACTCAAAAACCAGTGTATTTGTTTTTTAATACTCTTGACTTCAGGGAAAAAACGTGACGCTCTTCTACTCCGGTGAGTCTGTACATTCGAACTGCAATAGTAGGAGAGCGTCAACGTTAAGCAGGTGATTTCACATAGATTTGACTTGTTTTTTTTTTTTTTCTCCGCTATTAATTTCACATAAGACATGACGTGAAAAACATTTTTAAACTAAAACGCGTACAGAATTCGCCCCAAAACGATTTGCCCTTGCATGGGCCTATGAGTGAGCAGGCTTTGGCCTTTAACGAAATAAAACCTCAGGCTTTGTCAATAGATTTCAGTTCCCCCTGGACACGTAACTCCGACTAATTCCTGTTGACGCTTGGCTCAGTCCTGGATGTTGTTAGAACTTTGCCAACTATGCGCTTCAGGTCTGGATGCCGGTAAAACAGTGAAGCTGGAGTCCAACGCCATGCTGGGTTTCTACCTGAGAGTCACCTGCAAGGAGGAGAAGAGCCTGAGGAACAACAAGAAATTCACCACCCTGGACGTCCAGAAGAACGGCGTGCGCTTCACCAACAGGTCCGCCGCATGGCCTCACGCGCTGCGGATAAATGGCGCTCTTGCCGTCAGCTGATGGCGCCTGTGCTCTGTCCCGTGTTCGCAGTAAGCTGAGCTCTCTGAATGAGGAGTACACCAAGAACCGAGAGGAGTACGAGGAGGCCCAGAATGCCATTGTCAAAGAGATCATCAACATCGCCTCAGGTGAGGGACGTCGTCACACGCCGCTCGCAGCTCTTTTCACCATGATGTTTCTTAATCAACTTGACCATTTTTTTTCGTCTCATCTCACTCGCGCGCTGCAAACGCAACCGTCTGAACCACCAGGATACGTGGATCCTCTCCAGACGCTGAGCGACGTGACGGCGCAGATGGACGCCGTGGCGAGTTTCGCCGTGGCGTCCGTGTCCGCTCCCGTGCCGTACGTTCGACCCCGGCTGCTGGCGGACGGCTGCAGGCGCATGGAGCTGCGGCAGGCCAGACACCCCTGCCTGGAGACGGACGCAGACACGGCCTTCATACCCAACGACGTGTCCTTCGCCCAGGGAGAGAAGGACTTCTATATCATAACGGGTATAAAGAGAGGGCTCGCTTCCACAGAGAAATGTTCTCTGCGGGTTTGTCACTTCGAGTGACCTCTTCACACATTTTCCCCCTACTTGGAAACCCGACGCGGCGCCTGTGTCCATGAGAAACGGTTAACCAATTTTCCAGGTTGTGTAGGTTACACACTAACCAGCGTGTTGTGCAACAGTTTTTTTTTTTCTTGCTAGCATCGGCTTTGTATCAAGATATTTGCAGATGTTTGCGTTAGTCTACGATAAATTTTATGATGGATGTTTTTATATTTAATTGCCATAGGCTGCATGTACTCTTTAAAACAAAATTTCCACAGACATGGCGTGATCCTTGTCCATTCCAAACCACATAATCCTGGAAAGAGATCTCCGGAAAAGATCATTTTCACCCATTCCACAAATCAGTCTTGCATCAGAAAAATGAAAAACAAAAAATTGCACTGTTCTTGTGTTTGGAAATTGTGTTGGACTCTCAGTTTTTTTTTGAATCAGTCTTTCACGGTTTTTATTTTGAGACCAAGAAGAATGCTCAGACGTCCAATTCTGAAGCATAGTTCCTCCTCTTTACTCTTTAACTCTTCTCCCCTGTTCTGCAGGACCAAATATGGGTGGCAAGTCAACGTTTATCCGCCAGGTGGGGGTTATTGCTCTGATGGCTCAGATTGGCTGCTTCGTGCCGTGCGAAAAGGCGGAGCTTAGCGTGACTGACAGCATCCTGGCCAGGGTGGGAGCGGGAGACAGTCAAGTCAAGGGAGTGTCCACGTTCATGTCTGAGATGCTGGAGACGGCTGCCATCCTGCGGTGAGAACACACTCGCGGGCTACTTTTTAACACCCACACCGACGACTCATCGCGCGCGTCGCCCCCTTCCAGCTCCGCCACGGAGAAGTCGCTCATCATCATCGACGAGCTCGGCAGAGGCACGTCCACGTACGACGGCTTCGGCCTGGCGTGGGCCATCAGCGAACACATCGCCTCTGAAATCGGCTGCTTCTGCCTGTTCGCCACGCACTTCCACGAGCTGACGGCGCTGGCAGCGCAGCAGCCCGCCGTGCACAACCTGCACGTCACGGCGCTGACCTCCCACAACACGCTCACTATGCTGTACAGGGTGAAATCAGGTCACACACGTTCATGGGTTTCCCCTCTTATTTATGTGATATTAAGTGAAGTCAGATCAGTTGTTGTAATCTGGAAGGTTTTTGTGTGTTAAGGTGTGTGTGATCAGAGTTTTGGAATCCACGTTGCCGAGTTGGCGTGTTTCCCGCCGTCGGTGATCGCTATGGCGAAGGAGAAGGCGGAAGAGTTGGAGGAGTTCCAGGAGCCTGCAGGGGAGACGTCTGAGCAGGAGGAAGAGCCTGAGGCCAAGAGGCGACGGACAGACAGACAAGTACGGTGGAATTCTCCAGTAACCCCGCTGAACTAAAAAATTCAGCTTTTAAGAATGATATACTATTGAATATAAGGTTAAATGTTTTTGATCGCAAATAGCGAAGATTGTTTGGCCAAACACGAACAGCTTATGAATGAACACTTCAATGTAAAAGAAAATTTAACTGAATATTTTGCCATGCTTCCTGTCCTGCCCCTGTGGTGGTAGATTTTTTCGTGAGTCATTTTTTTAAAAACCAAAATTGCCTGAGAGGGCTTAACAGTCACAAGACAGCCCCTGTCCTGAGACCCTCACACAGGAGAAAGTTGAAACAGTATGCAGAACGGCAGGAGGATCCGTCTTGTGGGATGGACTGATGGGTGTCCTGTGTACATTTTCAACAGCAATGCGTTCCTCCTTATCCACGGAGGGGAAAAGTTATCATTTGCTGTTGGAAAAGATGTCTGACAGAACCTGATTTCATTTAAGATGGCTAATAGGGCGCTTAGTTTGACCTTGCCCAGGAGTTATGTTGCTGCCAATTGTTTTGGAAGAAATGTGCACAATGAGATCAGATATTAATTTAAATCTAGGATTTCATACAAGAATGTTTAAACTGACCGCAGCATAAAATGCACTTTCATGTAGGCTGAAACTGCTTTTTCCATCCTTTTTAGGTGGGGGAGAACTTGATTCAGGACTTCCTGGAAAAAGCCAAATCCCTTCCTGCTGCTACCATGAGTGAAGCAGAGGTGAAGGACGCCCTCAGAAAAATGAAGCAGCAGCTTGCCGCCAAAAACAACACTTATATCAAGGAGATCCTTTCACGCTGTGTTCCTCCAAAAACTGCATGATTTGAAATTGGCTCCCGTGGCGGTTCAATAAATAAAACCAAATTTTGCTTGTAGTCTAGACTACCATGTTAATTTACGAAACTGCGAATTTAAAAACAAGACACCTGTGATCTAATAAAGTTTTATTTTCTTAGAAATGGCCAGTTTCCTGTTTTCTTTTTGTGTCTAAGAAAGTATACCCCTTTTTGAATTCCAACTAGCATCTACATAATGGTTATTGAGTACTTCACAATATATTAAGTCTAGATGTTATGGTACATGCATACGATTCAGGCTGCATGAGGAGCCACAGTCACCACGATACACAGGAAGGGGCAGGGAGGGACAGCAGAGTGACTCCTCAGTTCAAGAGAGCTCCAACGCCTCCTATCGAAACCCTCTCCACAAAACACTGACTGCATCAACATATATACACACACACAACTTCCACTGTACACACACCCACACCTTTATACAAGTGTGGAGCCCCTCCACCTGCCATTTAAGCTAATATACTGGAGAGGGTTTTTAGTGTTTAAATTCTCTTTCACAGAAAGAACTTCACCACTTGGACGTTTGAGTGTCTGCTCTCTGCCTTGGGGTCGGGTTCGGAGGAGGGGTGCTAACCAAAGAAATAATTATAATAAAATAAAGACATTCAAATACACTCAACTTTTTGCTTGAAAATACAAAACTACATGAGAAAGCATTGAAATAAAACCCATTGAGATTTTTTTTTTCTTTTCTTAAAAAGCCCAAGTGCTCCATCACACACACACACACACACACACACAGAGCAAGGCAAGTCCACCCATCTGTTGCCTGGGCAGCCAATGGTGATGGCAGCTGCGAGGAAGCAGGAAGTCTCTTGACAGTTTGTGTGAGGAGGAAGAGGGCTGGGAGCCAAGGATTAATGGTTGGGGGGGGCGAAGGGGACTTCCTGCATGGTCAGAGGCCACCATCGACAGCCGCCATAGCCCTCGTCTTTGTCGACAGACTGCAAATCAGAAATACTCAGGTGTGGGAACCCCTTGCTGCTTCTGAGGTGGAGCCTGTCTGACTGCAGCGGACGGGACGCCGCTTCCTCTGCAGCCTCTTTCACCAGTATCCCGCTTGAGAGCGCTGCAATCACAGAGTCTCTCTGGGTCCTTGTGGGTGTGTGCGTGCGTGAGTGTGAATGGCTGTGTGCAATGCAATGTCTTTATATGCTTCTGTGACAGAGTAACTGGACCGGCTGCCTTTAGTTGTGTTGCAGCGTGTTGGACTCGATGGGCGGCGCCGAGTCATACAGAGTGTCTGTGTCGTGTGTAGGCTCCCCGGCGAGCGTACACGGGTTGGACAACGTTCCCGCTCCGCAGTCACAGAAAAACCTAAAGGAAGCAGACATTAGGGATTATATCCACAGCCCAGTCACGCAATATAAGAGGAAACAAAAGGACCCTTTGATAGTGTACAGGTAAACCACCGAGTTGTCAATATTAAACATTAACCCACACATGAATGCCTAGCCATTCACCACCCTCCCGCCCCCCTCACCCTCACCCTCACCCTCCTCCTAAAAAAAAAAAAAGAAGAAGAAACAAGGTCTTACCGATCATGGCGTATGAACTCTACATCGTGCCCTTGGTGGCATTTTTTGATGCAATTTACACAGATTGCGTTCCTATCTGTCGTGTTACAGGTATGACACCTGGCAGGATAAAAGACAGAAACAGATTAATTTACATAACAATGACAATAAACTAAAAATGCTTTAAAAGGATGTCTTCATAACTTTAAATCAGCTCCCAAACTAACAATAAAATTAAAGCTTCTATTGTAAAAAAAAAAAAAAAAAAAATTCTGGATAAACAATTACAGATGAATCTTGTGTCGTCACAGACAGACAAAAGGGACTTTTGACAAAAGGGACACCTGTAGAAGTCGTGCATGGGGTAACTGGTGTAGCTGGAGATCTTGTAGAGGCACTGTCCTCTGCTCACCGCCTTCTCAATGGCATCCTGGTTATTGAGAATCTTATTATCTGACACACAGAGCAAGAGAGAGGAGGTGGAAGAGTTAGGCGGGAGTGTGATCAGAATAACTTGTACCTGGACCAGACAAAAGATGGAATGCCCATAAAGCAGCTAGTTACCTTTCATGGTGACGTTGACACCCGAGGCCAGAAACAGGCCTCCGAAGCGATTGTTGAAGATCTGGTTGCCCTCCAGCGTGGCTGTGGCGTGGTTGGTGATTTCAATACCTGGAGAAGTTAAAAAAAAAAAAAAAGGAGAAGGAGATGTAAGCCGAGTGGTCGTTTTTGCTCATGTGGAGTTGGCAAACAAAAAGAAAGAAGCTTACCCGCAGCGAAGCCATCAAAAATGCGGTTCTTGCGCAGTATCGGGTGGCTGTTTGTGCTGATTAGCACACCGGCCTGAGCGTTCCTGAAGATGTCGTTCTCTTCCAGCAGACCTACGGAGAAGGATATTATACGTTTCAACTTGTAGATTCCCATATTACATTATTTTCCTTCTGGTAATCTAAATACTGAAATACATTTTTGCAACTTTGATAAATCCCTAATGAAACGTTTTTAAAAATCTGCGTCTTCCGAGATATAAGCTTCTGTAATATTAAAACGTATCAATCCATTGACAAATATACATATTAACCTTAACATATTAACCATACCTAAAGTGATCGATTAATGCTTCCAGCCTGTCTGAGCTCATATGCTTTAAAAAAAAAAAAAAACAGGCTGATTTCCCTCGCTCATGGTGGGCAGGGAAATAAAATTAACTAAACTGTGTTGAATGCCCTGGCTGATTGTACCCGGAAGCCACATCGTGTGTCGCTTTTGTATATGGCAACAGATGGCGTTTAAGTACCTCTGCCTCCGTTGAAGATGCAGATGCCTCCATCTCTGCCGTCGTGGATCTTATTTCGTCTCAGTGTGGGGTTGCTGTCCGTCTTGATCCACACCCCCGCCATGGCATTATCAAAGATCTCATTGTCCTCAATGAAGCCAAGACCTGTTGTATTAAACAGCGCATTAGCCACACAGCAAGAACACATTCACTAGGTACGAGACTGAGTGAGAAATGCATACCCGAGTTGTAAACTAAAATCCCTCCATTCTGGCCTCCCCATATCTTGTTGCGCCTGATCTTTGGGTTGCTCCCCGTCCTGTCAGGATTCAACAGCATTTCAATAGTTGTATACAATATGAATGGAAAAAGAAAGCTAGAAAACTCATAATGTATGAAGGTCATAATCTTTACCGTATTTGCACACCGGAGTACATGTGATTGTAGATGTCATTGTCTTCCAACACACCATGCCCGTTGTCATAGAAGTACACACCCACCTAAAAAGAGTAAATGAAAGAGAAAGGATAATAAAATATTATTTACTATAAAAGAACGGCACATCGGGATATTGAAGACGTAATTGGATTCAACATTCAAGTTACACTTTCTCAATGCAGGAAAGTAGACAGTAAAGTAAATTAAGAGAACTTAAAATTTGACTGTCAAAGACCTCAGTGTCTGGTTATTGAAGGAATAAAATTAACATTTGTCTCTCGAAAACTACAAGAGTCCATTGTGATTTTACTGTGTAGAACCACTGCATTTATCAGATGGTTGTGTGAGAGTTTTTGTTTAGAACTGACGGTGTGCTCACAGCAGCCAATCGTTTAGCATCAGTGTCGAAGAACCATGTCGGTGTTGATTGTCATTTAAGTTACCATAGTTAACACAACGACCATTGATAGGAAAACCATGTAGATGAAGCCATGTCATCGTGCATTATTTCAGCAGAGCCATCAAATTTTAGAAGACTTTCAGTCCACACACAAAAAAACCCTCAGTTCAAGTGCATGCACGTTATGTTTACTGGTGTCGCACAATAACCACATTCCCAGAGACAGGAAGAACTGAACAGCTTTAATTAGTTTAATACTCCTAACTAAATGGGCAGCATTATTATTACTCAAATCAAAACAGTCAGGACGGAGCAGCGTCTCCCTCTTGAATGTCAAAAAGCACGTTGAGGAAATCAAGTGATTTATAAGTGTGTGTGGGATGACCACGGTGCCGTTACCTGTTTTCCACTGTGGATGCGGTTCTTGCGGAGGACAGGAGTGCTGCCCGTGGTCACCCAGACTCCTGCCAGCGTGTTGCTGTAAACCTCGTTCTCCTCGATCACCCCCTGGCCTTTCTCATGCTGAAACACAAACGCAGAGTAAGACCGGATGCAAGTAATTATATTTAAAAAAAAATAAAATTAAAAAAAAAGATTTGGTCTGAAGAATTCCATTAAAACCAAGATGAGGAGAGAATTTACCACATAGATGCCCCCGTGTTGTCCGTCGTGGATCTTGTTGTGCCGGACAATGGGGCAACTGTTGGTTCGGATCTGGATTCCCGCCAAGGCGTTACCATAGATATCGTTACTCTCTATCAAACCCCGTCCATCTCCAAATATGTACACCCCTCCCTGGTTACCGTTGAATATAGCATTTCCCCTAGACATAAAAAGAGGGACAAAAAAAGTCACAATCTTGGAATAGGGACAAAATTGGCACATGACCATGTGTGTGTCTGTATCAGTGCAAGCCATGCCACACATTTTCGGTCACTCATTTGGACACAAACGCCATCTAAATAGCCGCCGCCCTGGTGCGATGTGTGGTGCCTCACCGTATCGTCGGATCGCTGTTGGACGTGATCCACACACCGGCAAAGTTGTTGGCATAAATCTTGTTCTCTATAAACTGCCCCCGTCCCTTCTCGTGGACGTAGATGCCCCCCGTTTGGCCGTGATGGATCTCACAGCGCACCACCGTGGGGTTGGCGTAGGCCTTCACTTCAAAGCCCGCTATGCGGTTTCTATGGATGTTGCAGTTCTCAAAGTAACCCTGTAACACAGCAAAGAAGACCGCTTAGATGGCCGGCGACGAGTCTGTCGTGTGAAACGTGTGACGTGACACAGTTTGAGCATTTACCATGCCGTGATCAAAGGTGAACACCCCAACATCTCGACCGTGGTGGATGTGGTTACGTCTAATGATGGGATTACCGTGGTTTTTCACCCAAATCCCTGCTAGCGCATTGTTGCTGATTTCATTGTCCTCATAGATGCCCTGGAACGGATGAGAAGAGAGTCAGAAGGCTGTTGAAAGTTTGTGTGCGTATTTATGGCAAATTACTCGAGGCGGAAGAAGACATTTTTTACCTGTGCGTGATCTGTAATGTACAGTCCCACATTCTCACAGTCACTGATGTTGCAGTGTTTGATGTTTGGACAAGCTCCCTGGCCACTCACACACACTGCCGAACCCACTAAAACACAGCGGGGAACACAAGTGTCACACTTAGGTAGAGCTGCAAGTAATGGTGTCTTTTTCAATCATTTCTAGCGAATTATGAACAGTCCAAAAAACAAAAGATGAGTAGGGTCATTTAAAGGCTTCAGACAAAAAGGACCCTCCAAATTTTGTTTCAAGCATAAGTGACCTATAACTTGTGTAATAAACCTTTGTGGTGCTGTGGGTATTTGCAGCACCACAGCACTGTAGGTGCTCATGTTATTGTGTCCCCTCCCAGTGGTCAATGTGTGCTTTACCTGTGCATGTCGAGCGGATTATGCAGTGGTCGATGTTGGGGCTGCAGTTAACTGTGATCTCCAGACAGTGGTGGGCGTTATGGTGCTGCGCTGACTTATCGTCAGGATTAAACTGCGGAGAGGAGCGCAGCAGAGGTCAGACAGTGGCTGCGCTTACTGACAACACATCACGCTTCTTTCCACCCACCACATCCACAGCAGACTCTCCCTACTAGAGGCATTAGTGCCACCAATAACGGCAGCTTATCAGTGTGTCGCTTTAAGACGAGAAACACCAAGATTCTCAAAAGCAAATTTGTCTGATCAGTTACAAAATTATTAAATCAGGGTCAACTAAAAAAAAAAAATACAAATGAAAAGTAAAAATGTACAATTATTGTGATTGCATTCCATTTTTTTTTTACACATAGTTCATATACTTTCTAACTTGCATTATAAGAAACCAACTATTCTGCAAACTGAAAAAGAAAAACGTGGTCAAGCAGCAGCAAAGAACTGAGTCAGTCTATGTTTTTTTAGGCAAAACATATTTCATTGTTTTTATCCCTTTGTCCTTTTCCAATCCTTAAAAACTAGAGACAATTCTTCTAGTCTTTGGTTTTATAATAACTTGGTCATAGGAATGCTTACGAGACCAATGTTTGTCGTTTGTCTCATTTTCGGTTCTTACTTAGACACACAAGAAGTCTCCGTTTGGGAAGTAAGAATAACCTTGTCTTCAACTATGAATAAATAATACAGCGAGACCACGCTGGCTATACCCAGTATGAATTCATAGCTTAACAGTAGTCCCATGTGATGATACTATTAAACAGGGTCTTTAACATACAGACATTCCGCAAGTTGGAAGACATGTAAAAGTAAAAAAAACCATAAGACTTATGCGTTTATGCTCACCTTGATGGTCATGTATCCCACATAGGCATCCTCTGAGCCCTCCATGAAGACAAATGTCGAGTCCCTAGTATTCTCTATCACCACCTTGTCTGCTACTTTACCAGGAGCTAAGGGGGAAGCACAAAACACATTCAATCTATTATAAACATGGACATTATCACCACAGCTTCAATTCGATCTTGAGAGAACAAGATCCCATGAGGCGCAAACAGTTGCATCGAGTTCATTCCAGCGAGGGAAACATGCATACCTGCACCAATCATTGTGATGGGAGACTCTATATAGATCCACTCGTCTGTATAAATGCCAGAGTGGACGAAAATTAGACCGTCAAAGTGGGCCTCTTGCACGCCACCCAGTGCATCCTCAATGGTGTCATAATACTGCGGGAGAATAAGGTAAAAAAAAAAACAATTTACAACAGAACACACACACAATTCTTTACAAGACGCTTTGGGGAAACCAAGCGGGTGTTTACATTGGCTGGGCTGAGCATAAATGTCATTGCTCTGGCCAATGAAATAAATCCTGAATGATTTTGTTTTAGCCATGACCTACCAGCATATTCTCTCTGCCTTTGTATCTTCCGGGGTTACTGTAGAAATGCTCAGCAAAGCCTGGTTTTACATGAGCACCCTTGTACTGCAACACAGAAAACAAAGTTTCTGGTGAAAAACAATTAACATAGTTCTTGCACCAATTCTCGGAATTTACATGCAGTCAAGTTTTTTAATTGAAAAAACAATGTGCTACACAAAAGGGGGTATAACAATGAGTCAAAGTCAATGGTTCCCAATGTTTTGTAATAACAACCTTTAAAAACAATGAACTTATGACTGAGTTATTACAAAACGCAACTTAATTTGTTGCATGTTCATGTAATCAATGTTTGACCTTCACATCAAGCCTGACGACCTCAGAAGATTAGTCTAAGAAAAACGGTGATCTAGATAAATAGATGAGATATGTACACCATTGTTGACATATACCGTAGAAAAACACTATCATCTCATGGACATGTTACACGGATCCGTATGGGAACTGCCTGATATTATTCACTGCTGGAATGAACGTCTGGGAAACACTGTATACATGTTGTTTATAGGACAGAACAAACTATGGAAGGGCTTGAAAAAGTATGAGTTGCCACAAGGTCAGCGCATCTAATTTATTACCTAAACTGTAGCGGCCCAGCCAAGTCTTCTTTGCACCGCCAGTATCATAACAAACCAAAAAATGTTTCAGTTCAACAAGTGGGCTGGCGGGCCCTCTCCGGCGCACGCATTTCCTCTGCAGCTGTGGTCTTTGCCATGTACTTAGTGCTCACAAAGACCCATGTTCCCGGTGCAAGGGAACCAAGTTCCGTTTATCTCTCCTTCGCTCCGTTCAGTACCAGGGACAGCACATTAATTGGAGTTCCGGCCACTTTACCACGAGCGGAAAATTGGTCAACTTTTTCCAGGATGCCTGGGAGCCCTGTTAATGTGCTGTGCAGAGAAAATAAAATGTTGACTGTGTCGTTTTTGCCTTGGCTCAAACTACAGTAATTCATGTTGCACATTCCAATGAAGGAGGACATACTCATTTTCTACCACTTCCATTAAGAGTATATTTCTTAACAATTGACACAAAGCCTGTTTAACGGTACACACCTTTGCTTGAATGCCATTTAGTCGTGAGAGGGCAATACATTTTAAATAAACATAATACTATTACAAATATGGATTATAATTCAATAAAGGGGGGAACGCGAGATGGATAAGTCTTTAAATAGACATATGCATCTCTTAGCATTGTATATCGGAACAACCCCATCGTAAGTGCTTAGCTTTGTTATATTGTGATACTTATGCTTCTGTTTCTCACTGTTCATTTCAAGATATTCAGATGCATCCTAGTGTGCATAGTGTACTGACTTTACTGCTTTTCCAAAGTGAGATAGTGTTACCTATTGCAAGACCACATACAATAGCACAGTTTGTTTTTTTTATATAATGAGAAGATGTGAAGAAACAATAATATCGACTGCGTGCAAAGTTTGATGGTCTTCAGAGAGCACTTCGTTCTTCACAGTAAAACAAAAACACAGAAAACTCCGCGGGCAGACTTACCAGCTGTTGGAAGCTCTCCTTCCAGGGGTTTGGGTGTTCATGCTCCTCAGGGCTGACTTGGTAGAACCTGCCGGGCTCAGGATGCATCATGGGACGCGTGTACTCAAACACCTCCATGTATAGACGCTTCCTAGAATATTAAATAACATAAAATATATTTCAGTTTTCTACCTTTCTACCTTCTTAAGTTTATATTTCTTAAGCAACACTAACCATAGGATGGGGTCGTTGGCTAGCTGGCTGAATCTCTTGCAGACACAAGCTGCCTGACAGAGGTCCTGCTCCAGTAGGTAGGAGAAGATCTTCAAAACGACCTCATCGGGAAGCTTCTGCTGCAAATATTGCTCTGCTGGTGCTGCTAAAGACACACAAATATTCACAGTGTAAGCTTTAGGAAAACATTTTCAATCCAAAGATACTAAGCTATGGAACCATGCTATTAAATTGATTGCAAAGTAACAAGAGTTACAATTGTACAAAGAAAATCAATAAAGGTTCAAAAACACTAAAAATCACTCTCCTTTCCCCGACTGCGGAGATTTAACACACACCTGGCAGATCGTGGCTCTTACCGGACACTCGTGCCCGCTTGGCTCGATGGCCAAAGGCCTCTGTTGATGAAGTCGAAGCTCCCTGTGAAAGAGGGGAAATAGAATGTCAACTCCAGGCCGAGTAATCATCTGGAAAATGCACTGTGCTGTCACAAAATCATTGTTCTCTCAAAAGAAAACCCAATCAATCAGACATTCACAATGTGGCCCATATACAAAAAGATTGCAATTGGATGTTTTTGTCTAACCTCCATTGGGCCCTTGCTGGGGCAGACAGAGGCGGTGGCTGAGGCAGCAGCGGTTCTCTTGGGAAGCAGGGTCTTGCGTCGAAGCTGATAGGGACTGTTCTGAGCTCCTGGACCAGACTCCTCAATAGCCATTTCTGCTGCAGCTGCTGCAGGAGCCTCCTCATCTGGACCAAAAGGAAAACAGATTTCCGATACATTCACAATTTTTTCAAGAAGCACTTCAAATGCACAAAGCTGGAGTATAGGGCAATGCTATGCAATTTAAAAAAACTGGCTATTGCTCATGCCCCATGCAGGGAACACCTTAACCAATGACACACGTATTCCTCTTGCGGTAATGACACAATGGTGTGCATTCAGCTCACACGCTGTAGGCACATTATGCAGGCAGGGTACGACTGGGAAAGGCAGACAAAGGTTAGTGACTGATAATGGCAGATGCACCCCCTGCAGTCACATTAGCAGTCTTTCACGTCCAGTCACACACTGCATATATCGGACAACGTGCATTTGTTTCTGTGTCTAGCATGTGCAGCATCGGACTCATATTTTACGATGCTGTCAAAATTAAGCGGCCGCGGATGAAAGTCGATCGGACGTGCGGCCAATAGCTAAAAACTGAACTGCGTAGCTGGCAAATCCGCGGTGTAAACAAATCGAGCTAGGGCTAGCAGACTCCGGCGAACAAGGAAGGGGATGTGGGTCCAATCTGCTGGCTGCGTTAGCTTTGAACTGGTGCCCCAGGCAGAGAAAATGGACTCAGTGGATTCATCCACGCCGCATCATCTACCACAGCTGATCTAGCTTGGCCTCTTGAAGCTGGGGGCAACGGGCTAAAATTGCCCCCGATTCGCCCGCTAATGTCTTTTCGTTAACGTTACACCCCAAAAATGGCAGTGCAGAGACGCCGCAGATTTACACCCTCACAATCGTTAGTGACAGCTGGGAATGCGACGGCCGAGAAGACACGCAGATTGTGGTCGGAGTGTGTAAAGTCGATCTCTTTGCCTCCAGCCGGACATATCCGATTTTGCGCTATTAATGTCGATCGTTTAGTTACATACGCATTACGTTCGGCAAAGACAACCCCCCGCCCCCCACACACACACACAGCCACAGCCACATAACATGATAAGCTAGCTGTGTTAGCTAGCCCCAATCACTCAAGCCAAACAAAGCGCGGCCTGGCCTAAGCCACAGAGCAAGAAGCCTCGGGTTTTCCTGCTGAACCCGCCGTCTCTAGGAGTGGTGAACAGGCCAGCGGCAAAACAACGATGGTTGTGTAAAGGCTGTTAGTGCATGACACGGCTTCGCCTTCAACCGTTTGCTCACTGTGGCCGAGAGTACCTCTGTCCCCGTTGTTCCGTTCGGGCTGCACCGGGCGCGGCCTTGACACTCGCCTGGGTCTCCTGTTGGTGGCTCTGACGGAGTTCATCTGGGGAGTTGGTTGTTGAAAAATAGGCTTTTCTCGACCACACGCTTCCAAATTTAGTCCTCAACCCAAACTAACGCCCGCTCAGCGCTGTTCCGAGATACACCCAAACAATTGCGATCAAAAAACCCGCTGGTATTTGGGGTAATCGCTTTTTTCCCCCTCCGCGGTGTTACAGCTCCCCCCGTATCGCTTCTCGGTGCCAGCTTCGTCTCAGTCTGTAGCAGGAGGAGCCATTAACCCGCACGGGAAACAATCGCGAGAAGAAAAAAAAGAGCGTGAGTGTCCGCTCGGCCAATCATACTCGGCGTTTTATGTGTGCGTCTTGCAGCAGCCAATCAGGGGTCTTGTATTAGGTGACTTGACAAACCTTTCTGTTGGGACTTGGGATCGGTCAAGCGGCGATTTGATCGATGTATGAGCAATAACAATGCTAAAAGGTAATTCACAGCCTTGGACCCCATTGCCCTATGCATGAAGGACCGCGTTACAGCATCTTGTAACAGTGTTCCACGTGGACAGGGGATAGCAAATACTAGTGAACCAGTTATTTCAACAACCCTTTTTAATCGTTAACAAAGGAGGAACACGTTTTGTAAATGAGTCAGTAAATAACCACCAGATGGCATTGTTATGCTGCAAGGCTATGACCTCGTAGCGTCGCCGAGACTGATATGTATACATTTTGCAATATTTATAGTTAATAGTACAATTTAGTTTTTATTTTGTCACCTTGTTGTTGCTGGAAAATATATAGACATATATAGAAATTTAGGTTTGGTCATGACACCATTACAATTCAGAGGGATGTAATCGATTTAATAATTTTTAATGTGATTGTGGAGAGTATAATCAACGTTAAAATATGCATGCACAACCTTTCTCATACATAGTAAAAGAAAACTACATGCCAATGGAAACATTGTGCCTGTTTGACGTTATTACTATTCATTAGATAGTTGTCATTGAAGAATTCAATAAAATTAAGGTCAAATGGATGCCCAAAATATTATTGTTCAAAGAAGTTTCCAGTTAAGTATCATTTGGGGTTTAACAACAGAAGCACAAAATGGCAAAATCCATACATTGTCAAGTTTTTTTTTCTATGGGCCCCAAAGTGCCCCATTGTTTCCTAGTACTCTATTTGGAGACCTAAAGGCTTAGATTGTCAGCACTGCATCTGCTATATTGTCTGCAAGAGCAAGATAAGGAACTTCTGAGCTATAAACAGCCGATCAGCATATCTTGGAAACAACTTTATTCAAAGTTTCAGACAGGAACAGTAATGTTAACTTGTAAGCAACTGTTCTCTTTTCATAATAGTGATGGTTTAACATTTTTTTTTAAAATAGTATCTATATTGAGACATGAAAGAAATGCCACAAGCTCTGAAGAGAATAGTGCATTTTATAGTTCTGTTAAAACTTCCACATATTTGTGTCTGTATTAATTTGACCTCATGCTGAACGCCTTCATAGGTTTGCTTTAGTATCACTATCAATAGTTTGTTCGTAATTCACTGGCTATAGGGTGACAACAGAGCAAATATCCCAAAAGGTCTGGCATCAGTAGCACCACCGGGTGGTTAAAAAGTATAAATGCACCCTAACATTCTACGTTGGCATGTAGGAGGCAGTGTATCCATATCAATGAGATGGACTTGAATTCCTTCTTGCAGCTGCAGCCTTGAAACCCTGAGCTCCTTGCTTCTGTGTGTGTGTGTGTGTGTGTATGTGTGCTTTATCTAGTTGCCATATCCATCTGTCTGTAATAAGCAGAGAGAGCAGCTGTGTAGTCTCCCCTCCCCTCCCACAGCCCAACAGCCACCCTGGCATGCAGGGCTGAGGTTGCTCCGGTCACTTTGTCCTTGAAAACTGTGGATGCTGTGAAGGACAGCATTTCTAGATAAAAACAGCTTGTCCTGATATGTCTGTATATGTGTGTGTGTGTGTGTGTGTGTTTTGCCGCGTTTCCACCGCAGGAACTTTAACCTGGAACTGGGAACTATGGGCTGGTACTCGGTGTGTTTACACCGCAGGAACCAGGGTCTAAATGAAGTTCCGGGTAAATATTTCCCCCTCCAAAAGTCCCTGCTGGCGAGGTAGTACCAGAGAATTTCTGTGTGTGTGTGTGTGTGTGTGTGTGTGTGTGTGGTTTCCTTCATGCACTCACATTCACCATTAAATGAAATACAGCGTTTCAAGGGCACAGGATATAATAACAAAATGTATACTTGACATTGACAACCATAACAATTAACGCACAGATTTGCATAAAAACGGGTTGGACTTAGTAGTAACTTCATTTACAAAGAATAAACATAATTTAGATACAGAGATAAATACATGTTTTTTTTATTTCAAGACAAACGTGTAGGAGGCATGTGGAGCCAAGGAGAGCTACTGCAGAGTTTATGAGGAGATTATTAATGAGCGTGTCCTTGCCGTGTGCTATCATTCAATCATAAGGGTTTATGCAAAATGAAAAGTACATTTTAAAGTCCATACGCCGAAAATCCCTAGTGTCAAATCTTTGTTGAATTGTTTCAAAGTACTCCAGGTTATAATTGCGCTTTATAATTTGACTACTCGAATAAAGAATAAAACAAACTAACAAACAAACTAATCTAGGACAGCTATTTGACTTATATTTGGTCAAAGTATCTGCAGTTGTTTCGCAGCTCTAGCCTTCCTTCAATTTATTTGTATAATACATATAGTATAGTTTTACGGTGGGTCTCGTGGTTTAAGGAGGACTCTTGTGTTGTTGCAGGTCAGAGGTCAGGGCGAGAGAGTCTTTGCCAAAGACACAACACATCGGAGATAAGTGAAAAACAAAAATGGCGTGCGTTGGCCCGTCATCCTCAGGATTTAGCAGTCCGTTCTGTGTCTCCCCATTTTTTACACGTGAAAAAAAAGTGCACCTCTGGAGCAATCTTGAATTTGTTTTAGCTTTGAGGCTGCATTGTATTTTGTCAATATCTCCAATAGAGCTAACAGGAATTTTCTTTTACGTGGGAAAGAAATAAGACCCTTCAGACAATCAAGCAAAAAGCCTTTGTCTGTGGATATTCAAATTACATTCAACACTCCTGTCTCCCATTTAAAGTGTTGGACAAGGAGCACAGCATGACGTGGCTGCTCTTGGGAGAGGTCCATGCCGGCTGCTGACAGGAGGAACTCTCTGTGCGGTAAATCTGCGCCCGTGTTTTAAACAGGCCAAAGCGAGCCGTGAGGAGAAAGAAATCCCGCCTGAAGGTGCGCGTGAAGAAGGCGTACAGGAAGGGGTTGGAGCACGAGTTGATCGGGTAGAAGAGGACCAGCAGGAGTTTGGCGTCCGAGACGCTGATGAGCGGGAGCTTGAGGGCGGCCGAGACGGCAAAGAAGGAGATGGGAGCCATGCAGACAAAGTCGGTGAAGATGAGGATGGCCATGCGTTGGGCCACACGGGTGTCGGCGTGCGCCAGTGTAGACGAGGGGTTGCGGACGGTCAGGTAGATGCTGAGGTAACAGCCGCACACACAGGCGAAGGCCACAATGTTGAGGATCAGAAGGGACACCACGTAGACCTGAGCCTTCAGGGACTCCACGTCCATGGGCAGGCAGATACTCACCTTCACCCCAAACAAATAGACAACGTTCAAATACCACACAGTGTACAGGACCTTGAATGTTATTCACTGCTTCCATGTCATATCCTGCCCTGCAGAGTTCAGGACCAGTTGAGAACCCCACTCGTTCTCAACCTTCTTAAGAGGGTTGAGAACGAGTGGGGTTTATGAATAGACCCCTCCTTTATCTGGAAATGTTTTTAATGTTATATGAGCAAAGAAACAAAGCCACCAACTTTAGGGCCTCAAATTCATTTGATATACAGAAGACTTTGTTGGCCCTCAACCAGATGGTTTTCTAAGAAGAAACAAAAAACATTTCATTTAAATTTTACAGCATTGAAGAAAACTGTACAGCTAATACACTTTCTTAAAACATTTTTTATAAAAGAATATATAGGAAGTTCCTTTTTAGACACTCCCCCAAAAAAATGCTGGTGATTGGTTTGGAAATGCATCATCCACCTTTTTGTAAATGTTAAAGTGAAATGGAAATAGTCAATTAACTGATTAGTTGAAATTAGTTCAACAATAGTTAAAATATTCTGAAAATATTCAATTTTCCCATGTTCCACATGATGGTGAATTAAATATCTTCGCATCCCCTTTGGGTTCCGACTAGTCACCTTCTCTGGTGTTTTATGGACCAAACAATTAGCTGAATTTCCAGTCTATAACTAACATTATGCAAATAAATACTTCACACTTCTTTAAGAAGTTAAAAATATTTTCATCAGTTTGTAGAACATGTGTTCATAGACCATTTTGCCCACCAAACTCACACGGAGAGTTGTTGTCCCGTGAGTTGCAGCGTGGACGTGAGTTCCAGGCGAGTTCAAAACACTCACCTTGCCGTAGCTGCTTACCCCGACCGTGGGCAGCAGAGCGGCGATGAAGGAGAAGATCCAGCCCGCTGTCATGGCAATGCATGCGTGTCTCATCCGAAGTTTGCGGTCGAGCCGCAGAGCGTGCGTGATGGTGTGCCAGCGCTCCAGTGTGATCGCTGTCAATGTGAACACTGACAGCTCACTGGCAAACACCTGTAATTTGAAAAACCCAACACAGACATTCCTGAGTATTGATGTAGAGCTGTGGTGTGTATGCAAAGGGTTCTGTGCATGCTTCCACACCGTAAAGAAGCCCGCGGCACTGCAGCCAACGCCCAACTGCCAGTCTATGGCGCCGTTATGGTACTGGCCACGTGTGCGCATGTCCACGGTTGCTATGACTACCAGGTAGATGCCCATGCAGAGGTCAGAAAAGGCCAAGTGACACATGAGGAAACGCGGGACAGTCAGTTTGGAGCGGCTGCCTGACGACACAACGGCGGGAAGGAATAGTAAAAAAACTGTAAAATGTCCGACAGTTGCTATTCCGATAAAGAGCAGACAAATGATGAGAGAACGTAAGCACCGATATGAAGAAAGAGCGAAGAACATAGCAAGGAAATCACGAAAGTAGGAAGTTGACTGTCCCGTCGTTTACCTAACAAGACCAGAAGTACTGCCGTGTTCCCGAGCAGTGCGAGGACAGAGATGACCCAGATGAGGACCCGTAAGGCCATGGTGGCCATGATGTCCTCGCAGGGGTTAAACTCATCCGTGGTTGGTGTGCAGGTGATGTTGGTTAAGTTGACGCAGTGCTCTTCTCGAAAGTTAAAGTCAAGATCGATCTGGGAGCATAGCTTGTGCCACCTCGTTCTATCACAACATAGAAAAAAGACCATATAAACTACATTATATCAATATTAATAATGTTATATTCACCTGTTCTTAAGACAGACACAAACACAACAACATTAGATCTGAGTTAATCTGAATTATTTCCTATCAGGATTTCTGTGTTTTGTTTACTTAAAGGCTTAATCCTTAATGCTTTGTGGGTAAAAAGCTACTACAGTATTAGCTATTGCAAAGAAGTCACATTGATTTCACAAATGCTGAAATCACTTGTTATCGTCTGACATTCACATTTACATATTACATATCACGTATTGTAATTGTCATTGATTCTAAATATCTTTAAATGTTTGTTTTAAAATACATTCACAAACAAAATAACCCCCCTATTTGTTTGCTGTTGGGAGAAATTGGCAGCCAAAACCTTTGTCAGCATTGAGAGGAGAGAGTCAATTTGTGTTTGGACGGAGCCAGGCAAGCTGTTTGCATTCTTTATGCTAAGCTAAGCTAACGGCTGCCCTGTTGTAGCTGTTGTGCATATGTAAAGTGCAGATGTGAAAGTGATATTGATCTGCTCATCAAACCTTCGGCAAGAAATATTAACACGTTTTTCCAGATGTATATTTCATCACTAACAAGGTGTTCAGACACCATTTGATAGTAATGCATGGCCTACCTGTTCGTGTTCATGCCTTGGAAGGCGCAGCAGTGTGACGGGTAGGTCAGGTTGGCCTCGAGGAGTTCGGTGAAGAGCCGCGGAGGGGGAAGTTTTTTCAGATTATCGGCGGACTCTGCGATCAGCTTCTTGAGTCCACTGAGGATGTTGTCCGGCAAGGAGCTGAGGGCTGTCTGGGAAATATCCCTGCACAAACAACTACATGTTGGTATATCATAGAGGAGTTATAGCCATTATAGTTTCAATGCTATGTAAAAAACGTTTTGTTAGTGTAATTGGACCTGGAATCAGTTCATAAAAGCGGGTATTTATATATTTTGACTCCAGTTTTGCTCCGAATCGAAACGCTGAAATTGAGATTTCAGCAGAAAACGCACTACAAGAGCAGTTTTATTGCAATAGGGATCACTGGAAAGTGGATTCAAAAGACACTACTGCAATGACATCCCAGGAGAAAAACCCATGCGGTCCTTTTTTGGATTGCTACTTCAATAGAAATGGGGAATAAGTGAAATGAATGCTCTGTACACCAGTTCCTTCAGGTCATTTTATTTTTATCTTAAATCTGGCTTGGTATTAAGTGTTTCTGAGCCTCCACAAATCTTTTTTTTCTCCAAGTGTAATAAGTGAAGATGAGGAGGGTGAATCATGTAAGCATGAGTTTCTCTTGGATGTAATCCTTACAGTAACGACAAACCACCGCAACCCACAAAGGCTTTGGGACTGATGTCAGTAAGCTGTTTGTTTCCTTTCAGGTATCTAAGAGGGACAAATGAAAACATGTGAGCTTGAGCTTTTTTTTTTCTTCTTATTTTGAGTAAATCTTCTCTTTGCTATCGCGTCTCTGCCTGTGACTCACAATCTGTGCATCTTTGTGCCGTTGAAGGCGTCACTTGCCACCTCCCTGATGCCATTTTTGGTGAGCCGTCTGTCATTAGAAAGAGAAGCCAAGTTACAGTCATGTAGCGCCAACACAAACAATTCACAACCATTACTTTTAAGCTCATTTTGGTGTCTGCGCTGTTATTCAGTTCTCACTTACTAAAGTTGTAAATGTACTTAAATAACGTAGTAATGCCTTGTACTCCATTATAATGTGAGTAAAAGGCTGACTTCCAAAAATGTCACAAAACCAATAGTTCAACAGTATTTAGAAAAAAGGAAAACAAAGATCTATTAGTGTTCGGGTGTTGGAAATGCAGAAAAAGAAGACAAGTGAGAAGATAGAACTCGGTAAAGAGGACGCAGAGGGTTTTGGGGGACATTCGTCATTGTGCATGTAATGCCCACTTGGAGCTGTTTTGAGGAAGGTGCACATGCTCGAAAAACCAGATGGATCCCTTACATCTCGCTGATAGTTTCACTGCAGAGGCCTCGGAAGGCATTGGCCGGAACTAGCCTTATCTGGTGGTTCTCTGTGAAGTGACTGGGCAGCACATGTATGAAAAAACAAAAACATGATTAACAACAAATACTGAGTAGAAAAAATATATAAGATATATGTATGTCAAAATATCAGGAATACAAGCATCAATCCCCTTTTTAAATTTGTTTAATGTCAGATGACATGTTTTTTTTTACGCTGGAAAGGAAGGACAGATGGTTTGCTGTGTTGTTTTCTGTGTACGTAGGTTCTAACTGCAGAGTGATGTATTCTGGGCATATCTAGTGTGCAATCCAATATCCCCTATGTATATTCAAGTACATGTGGGAATAATTGTCTGTGGGCATTTTATGTCCATTTGTATCTTTAGACCTGTTGTGTTTAGACCTACAGTTGAAAGTCTTTTTCTGTGGAGTGGATCGCACTCAAGTTTGGAAACGTCGTCAGCCCAGTGCTGGAGATCGTCCTGTGATGTGCAGAATAACCACCAAACGTTACTACATTCAAACTGCAACCTGGGAACAACAGACTGATTATTCAGAGAAAAAACAGAAAACAGAATTAAATGAGAAAAGAGTGTAGATTTACGGTGGAAGCTGGATTAGGTTGTGCTTACAGACACAGTGTGAGTAACATTTAACATTAACATTTTATTACAATACTGAAGCGATCATGTGCTGATGTTCAGTTAGAATGGAATGCTGTAAGTTTTTCTGTCTATATAAAGCCTCTCTCAAATGTAATAAAATGTACTTTGTTGTCTTTTTATGCAGTATCGATGGGTTTAATCTTATTTTGAGACCATTTCAACTTTTGTTTTAAATAAATTCATATGATGGTTCAGAAAGTGTTTTTCAGTATTATAAAATCTGAAATATTTAAGATCGAACTAAAAGTATAATTTGTGCTGTGGTGCCCAGGTTAAATAGTTTGACAATGATGATTGTTCTCCATAAAAAGTGCGCCCCAGTTCTCACAGATTGGAACAAACATAACTATAACAGCTGTGATAATGTCAGCCAATGATTTCACTGACTGAGTGAATGATTTTGGTGACTTATCCTTTATTACATTTAGCAGTTCCAAAACATATAAAGAATGAAACTTTGTATTTTATTAGTTTGTTATGAGTATGCATAGTATGGCTGAAATGTATTTTATGGAAACACTTTTTTTTCGTGACATGAAGCGTTACACTGGATTTGTCTTTCTAAGGATCTTCTGGATCTCGAAGTCTCTCTGGTTATGCGGGGGAGCCTTCAGAAGTAGGCCTGTCACCCATGACCCATTTTGCACTAGTAAGCAGCTTGAAACACACAAACTGAAGAAGAAACTATTCCACACCCGCTGCCCTCTCATTGAGTACTCACAGAAACTTTAGTTTCATGATGTTCTTCAATGCATCTTGGTGGATGTGTGTCAGGGGTTTTGACTTGGTTATCTCTCTGAAAAGAAAACACACACAGTCCTGTATTTGTAAATATAAAATACTGCTCTTAATTTACAGTTATTATTTACCATTATGCTGCCACTTATACTCACATCTTGATGAGTTCAGGGAGATCAGAGAATGCAAAAGCCTCGATTCTCTTTAACGCAACATTGTCAGAGATGTGGCTAAGGAAAACAAAGAAAAATATATTATTAATGTAATATATTTTCATCGGCCCTCAGGTCTTTATTAACACTCATACCGTCACACATTTCTTTCTCCAAAACACTTGCTCCTCACCAAACGGGTGAGTTTGCAACTCTTCTTGTCCCCAGTGCAAGTACACACGAGGAGTGGCTTTTACAAAACGGGACACTCACATTTCTGTCAGTCGAGGGTGGTTGGCGAAGGCAGATTCGGTGATGTTTTCGAGGTTGTCGTTCCCTGATATGTGGCTGGAAGGAAGTGGAAGTGGGTAAATAAAGGATATAAAGGACAACACAACAACGTGCCAAGGCCAAAAACGCTAAACAAAATGGCATCTCCTTTAAGGACACGGAAAAATACATTTTGCATGCCAATCAATACATTTTTTTTGAGGAAATGATTAGGAAGACTGATTAAACTTTGCGTCTGATGCACATTTGCTATTATACACAAACGCTCACAATATAAAATTGAAAAAAGTCAGTGGTACAAATATAATCCCATTTTAATTTTTTTTTTGTGATTTTATGATTAAACTTGTGTAAATACTTTTACATTTTAATAAACACTTTATGTACCTGTAAGGGACAAAGGAGCAGAGTTATTAAAGCGGTCTACATTCCAGGCAGAGCGCAGTCGCTTCTCAGGGCCGGGATAGAGTTGACAACGGTAAGTCGGCCATCTAACCGGCCATAAGAATTACATTTTTACTCGTTTTGTGCTAGAGTTCTGAAATGAGGATGGCTTTCTGTCTTTTGTGTTAAATAGTTTGATGATAGATCCTGAAAAACAGCAGAGTTTCACACTGAGACTTGCACACTGTTATCCTGTCCTTTGACCTCCTCCATTTATTGTTACATTATCGAATGAACGTGGACAACAGACACTTACAGTATCCTGAGATCTTGCATGCCGGTAAACATGGCCTGGGAAATCACAGTGAACGGCATCTGCGTGACTTTCCTGTTGAGAAAACAGAAACAAACACTCACATCGGCTCTCAGCGATACACTCCTCGCAACAATGGCAACAGTAGAGAAATCTTTGCCAGTACGTGCGTTAAAAAACATTTAACACGTTTTTTAGACTCACACCGATGTTTTGTGAGAGAGACACTGAATGTAAAAATGTAAATAGCTTTTGTTTTGTTTACAAGAAAGGTCTCCACGGCGTCTTTAATCTGGGAAAATGAGAAAGGTGGTTAGAAAGGTGGCTGGCAGTCGTGGATGAGCAGACACACTTTGCATACATTCCCTGAAGTAGATGAATGCTAACAACAACAAACACATCTGCGAATTCAGTGTAACAATCTGCCAGGAGGAGATGAGTCAGGATTATAGCGGAACATCTCAACTAAAAAATACTATTTTGGGAAGTATGCTCTGAAAGGCATGGAGCGGCTAACTTTCTAACTTTCTTTCTATTTTAAACGCGTCTTGCACGTCTCACAACAAGAAATACAAAAAAACCACAACCCAGAAAACATAAATGAATGAGTCAACAAGGACAATAATTTGTCAGTACAGTTTTTAATAAGACGAGGAACCCCAGAGCGATGCAGCTTCGATGTTACAATTTCCATACGCTCTCTCTGAGATGTGAGCTGTGCAGTCAGTCAAGTAAAATGTAAGCAATGGCCAGATATGTATGTGGATAAATGATGTACTTACAGGCATTGGGTGTTGTGGAGATTCTCTGTGACCCCAAAGTGCATCTCTGGGCACGGGTGCTCGGTTTGTTGCGGCGACGTTGCTGCTGTCTTTATTACCACAAACATGAACACGATCAGAGTCATCACTATCGTCGCGGGAGTCTGTCGTTGAACGTCCACGTTGTTGAATGTAAAGCTTTTCCAATCTCCTTGTTTTTCTCCCTTTTATCTTCCCACTCTGGTTTTGTCTGTTTACATCTCTCTGTCTCCCACGTGGTGTTTTACATGTATACAGGTCTTCCACCAAAGCCCATATTCCACGATATATATGGGAATGTTTTTGCCCGTCCAAGCACTCCAGGGCGGGACCGCCAGGTCGAAGAGAGAAGATACTGTTGAGGGTTCTGCTGCCTTGCAGTGTTGAATAACAGGGGTGGGACGGGGAATGAGGATGTAGGAGGTCTTTGCTGGATTAGACATCTGTGTGTGTCTGTGTGTGTGTGTGTGTGTGTGTGTGTGTGTGTCTGGATCAGTAAAAAGCACCACATCCTTGGACAGATCATGATGGGATTTTGTGAGATGTGACAATTCTATTCACTTCTTACAAGTTACATATTCTAGTCTGCACAAATATCTGTTCATTGAACTTTGACACTTAATATCAACCCTTCAAATTAAAACAGACGAGCATTGTCTAATATAATGTATAATATAATACATATTTAGCTTGAAATTCATGTCAACAATCAAGCAAAAAAAGAAGAATTATGTGGAACTGGGGTGAATCTGTTTTGTCTTCTGTCTCATATTTGTGTTGAAAGATGAGTACACTTTGATACGGATGGACATAATATTCTTTTCTCGACTGCACTCCCCACACGGGAGCAGGACAGCCGGTTTGCAAGGGCACTCTCTCTGCACACACACACGCACACACACACGCACACACACACACACACACACACACACACACACACACACACACACACACACACACACACACACACACACACACACACACACACACACACCTACACACAGACATGCACAAGCACTCAAACAAATCTTTCTTTTTAAATTTTCTCATTTATAACTTTGCACCTTCTCGTCCACACATATTCTCTTGTATTGATACACGCCTGCTTGTTGTGGTCTGTGGGAACCTGATGGTTGAACTGAGCTCTTTATGATTTATTCCAAAGCAGGAAGAAAAATGCAGCCTTGAGCTCTTGACACGACCACACAATCACACGACCTCACACGACCACACACACACACACAAACACATACACACACGCACACAAGCACTCTCCCATGGTTTTGCCTATACACGAGGGCAAGGAAGAAACAGAAGGAGCGAAAGAAAGACAGGAAGATAGAGGCTCACAAATGCAGCTGCACAAAAGAGTTTAAATGAAAGACTGAAGAAGAGGAAGATTTGTGCGCCTGTGAATATGCTTAAACATGATGTGCATTTGTTAATGAATCGTTCCCATGAGCAGAGGGGTTGTGAATGGGACTATTTTTAACTGCAGCCATGCATGCAGTCCATTTAGGGCAAGTTCCAGACACCTGCTAATGCACGTGACCAGTCACCGAGATAGTGGGGCACTTTCATATAGGGCCATTGTTAATTCCACCACACCCACCTAGGGTTGTCCTGCTGGGACAAGTCATTACTGTGGCTGCTCCAGGGAGCAGTCATGCACAATACCAAGGCCTGGACCCACCTAAATGCAACAGAGTCAACTTCCATGTCATTAATAATAACACATGTGTTTACCCTGCAATTACATATCAAAATGGCTGCTGTGAAAAGGGCCTATTGGCCCCGAATGAGCCCAGTGTTTTTCTTATTTAACCTATGAATATACCAGGCTTGTGTCTTTATCTTACGGGACTGTGGTCAAGGACAGCACAGCAGCGGCAGATGGCTACAGCCTAACAGAGGCCTTTTGTTGAACACAGACTGTTCAAAGCAAAAAGCTGAGTAGAAGACAAGCGGGGAGAGAACAAGACAGCGAGCGCTGGGACGTGTTTATTGAAACAGCAGGTCCTTGTAGCTTCTCTCACCTGAGGACGGATACTCAACCCTGCAGTCGCACGCATCTTTCATCCGGCAAAAATCAACTCTGCAGAGACTTATGTGCACCACACATAAGTCTCTGCAGTCGTGCTTTAAAGCCCCGCGTGGTGTGTGCCAACGGGTGTTTCTGTGTGTCTGCTGTGCCAGTTTGACACAGTGGGACTTGAAAGAAAAGGTGCAACCAAATTTATGTGACAAGTGGGAATAGGAAAAATTGATTGGGAAACTGCAATGAGTTTGTTATAGAACTTTTACACAGTTTAGGGAAATATGCTGATTCGCTTTCTGACGAAAAATATCAGCACCATTTTCACTATCGACTAATGAAAATGTGTCTTTGTTCTGTAATTGATAATTGAAGTGTTGTAATGTCCATAATAGAAAACATGAAACAGATGGTATTTTTCCCAGTAGTGTTTACATATGACAGACTTTGATTAGAAAAGCAAGGAAATATAGAGAAACCAGAAATATACCACAATGTATATTCCTGAATTAGTTTCATCTCCAATTTGCAACTTATGTGCTCTCATGGCCGATATGAGATGGACACGCTATCTCCATCTGCAGGGTAAAGCAAAAAACAACACACAAACACACTCCAGGCTCACTTGGGTAATATTTTATTTACTCATTAATCTTCAAAACTATTTTTCATAATAAATTTCCACTTTATGTTCATCAAAGAACCGTAACAATAAAAATAAAAGAAAATACTGTAGAAAAATTGTACATATAGAAAATAAACAATGTTAATGAACACCTAGATGTAGAATCCCAGTGATTGAGACACCTCCCTTGTTTCATATGGCAACACAACAGAGATAGAGGAGAAAGAAAGCGATAGACACGGAGGCACTGGGAGGGCAGATAGGGAAACATACTAAACAAGGGGAAAACAAGAGAAGGGAGGAAAAGGAGGTCAAGGCCAGTTGAGGATGGAGAGAATAAGGGAATATGTTAAGTTATTTTTAAACTCTGAAATCTCACATAGTTCTTTTCATGTCGTTTCTCTCTCCAGCATTTCGCATGCATCTGTCTGGTTGGCTACGTGGCTCTGGAAGATCTGGCTTGTTCATGTTATGGCACTGTTTGTACTGGTATATTATGGAGACACAATTATTAAGCTGTAGAGCGCCCAGACACGGGATAAGTCCATAAATAGTTAATAACCCACCTGTCCGTCCTGCATTGGTCACGTCATGAACGTGGATAAATCTGTTAACTAACTGGCATGAAGACAACAGGACACGAAGAGGAAGAGAGAAAAGGAAGGGTCCATAAAAATCAAAGCAACCCAGGTTGTCATTTTAGTCAATGACGTTGTGAACTGGACTTTTCTAGCTATTAGCAACACATGGTAACATTAACTTTGTCCTGTTTGATTCCTTTCCTCCGCTGGTTTTGAGCTAAAACAAAGGTGGTTTGTTTGAACAGGTGTAGTGGGCGAGGCCTATAAGACGGCTAGAAAACAGGACGCACACATCCAGGCGTTGTGCTGGAGTAACACCCGCCAACAACCTCCTTCCTCCTCCTCTTCCCCCTCCTCCTCCTCCTCCTGTCAAACCTACCACCACTGGACTCATTAGTGGCACAGTCCACCGCGCCGCAGCACAGCTCAGAGACTCAGGCATGCAGCACACTCGAGATGGTCACACTTTGTCAACGAGTCGAGATGAAGAGATTAAATCGCGGTCGAATTCCGTTTTGAAGAGCGTGTTTAGGAATACTTCAAGCCGAGGTGGTAAGTTTAAGGTGGTGATGCGTCACGCTGTAACCCCTGGAGTTTCAACATGGTATGAAACACACGAGTAAGATAATTCACGTGCAATAAGACCCCCCCCCCTCCCCCCAACCCCCTCCCTCCTCCCTCGCTTCCCCAAAGAGTCTATTCTGCCCAAATGTTCTTCATGTTCAGCATCATCATTGCAATAACAATTATCTTAATGGTCATTGTAATTTTCACCATTGTCTTCTTGTATAGTCTTCATGTCAGCTGTAAAGATACGCTGCGTCTTTAGCGTTGCGGGTACGTGTACGTCTGCAGGTTGACATTGTTCATATTTTTTTTCTGTGTGTCTATGCTTGTGTGTTTGTGTGTGTGTGTGTGTGTGTGTGTGTGTGTGTGTGTGACACCGCAGTCATACGCCACTGGTGCCTGTAGGTAGCATCTGAAGTCTCAAGTATCCTTTTGAGGAAAAATGTCTCTCAGTTTTCAACTGATTCCACCACGGTGATTTAAAGGGCGCCGTAAAACGTCAGCACCACATCCCGTCCGTGCACCAGCCACAACCGCCTGTTCACTCGTAAAACACCGTCTCTATGGCTACACCCTGATTTCTTGTCCCGTCGCTTGGGGTAAGACTGGGACCGGGGGTGTGCTTGATATTCAGCATCCTCTGTGCTTCAGCGAGTCCCATCTGCTGACAAGCAGGAAGGCCAAGAAGCCCAGAAGAGACACTAAGTGCTTATCTTGGTGCTTTTATATTGTCTTAGTTCGGCTGCCCGCTCGCTCGGCACACTCAGTGTGCCATGTGCTTCACTTAAAAGTCACCCTGGACCTCTCTGAGTCCAACACGAGAGGTCCCACTGTGGCAGGGGAGTGTGAGGGAGTCTTTTTATCTGACTGGCTCCAAAATGTTAACTGGGAGTTGGAACTGGTGCATTTTCATCATTTGGAATGGTGTCTATGTCCAGAAAATGCTGCCTCTCTCAGAGGCTTCGCTCATTGGTAAATACTGTACAATAAGGGTCCATGGCCACGGGCCATCTGTAAGTGTGTGCGTGTGTATGTTTGTGCTTAAATGTATGTGTGCTCAAATATGTGTATGTTTGTGCTTAAATGTATGTGTGCTCAAATATGTGTATGTTTGTGCTTGCCAGCATGTGTGCAGATGTGATTATTGGAGAGTAAACGTTACATCAGCATGTCTATGTCAGTGTTTGCGTATGTATTTTCTTCTTTTTTTGGAGAATATATCTATTTATGTACATATACCGTTGTATATAAAGGTGTATGCCTATATGTCCGCGTGTTGGACGTCTTCCGCCTCAGACGTAGTACTCCTTGTCTTTGTTCTTCTTATTCTTGGAGATCTTGGTGATCCCCAGCGGCTTGTCCTTGGCGCTGCCGTTGGGCTGTGTGGCCGAGTTGCTGATGTAGTTGCGGCTCTCGTCCACGTGGTAGGAGCCCTCGTCGCGGTTGCGGTACTTGTACATGGCGTAGAGGAGGATGAGGATGCAGAGGGCCGCCGCCGCCACGATGCCCACCACCATACCTGTGGTGCTGCCGCTCTGCAGAACCAGCTCGGGTGGGGGTGGGAACGACACCTCCGGCAGGGGAGGGCGGGCTGTGTGGCAAATTATGTCACATCACAGTTTACGGCGTGCGTTATTAATTTGTGTTACATGCCAGGTCGACAGTTGCAGGGCTGGAGCAAGAAGATACAATGCATCATCGTGATGAATCATTTGACGTGCTTTTTGCATAATGATATGCGCAGGCGGGAGAAGGCTGCAGCTTAGAGCCAGAGCCATTTACATACTATCACACAATGTGTAAACAGATTACATTCCACCGTGTTGTGAGGAGAGCACAGGTGCACGTTATGTCAGTTTCATTACAAACGTTTGGCGCTTCATCACATAGACAGGCAACGAGGGCTGCAGAGTGGTGATATTCTGCATGACACCATATCAAATGGTTGTTGGTAAAATAATTTGCATTTCAAATTCTACGGGCTGAATGGAGTAGAGTGAGGGGAAAAGATGCAAACGGTAAAAGGAAAAGAAACGGTTAAGAAAAAAAAAGATTAAATAAGGGATAAGGGAAGGTGAGCAAAGGGGAGGGTGAAAGCTGAGGAAAAAATGGAGATGGAGATTGGGGAGTGGATGGATAGTGTTAGGTGATGCCTGGAGGCAAAAACCTAAGTGGAAATGAAAAATTCATTGTAGCGAGCGACCAAGCGACGGAAAAAGAAAATGGGTGTTAAGGTTTGTGGTGAACACATAAAGGAAAAAAACCTTGAAAACGGCAGCACGGTGTGAGTATTTGTGCAGAGGGAGGTGGGGGCAGTCTCACCTGAACTTGGGTCGCAGGGGTCAATGTCTTCATCATCACTGGGACACTCAGCTGACGCCACCAGTAGGTCGTCTGCCGACTACCGAGAGGAGATACAGAAAACAGTGGGAACATGAACACACGTATGCAGAAACAAACTCTTCAGTCTGTGCGCCACACGTATTCTGTTGCCCACTCGTTTTCAAACACTACGGCTGTGACGGCCCCCGGCAATGGCAGACGGCCAAAACTAGAGTACCGAGGATAGAAGAAGAAAGGAGGAAGGAGCAGACGATCGTTGAAATCTGTTTAAAGTTGCAAGGGGACAGTCAGTCATCGCCTTATTCTCTCTTGACTCTCCCCCTCTTATTCCTTTACTGGCTTTTCCATCTCCCACACCTCCCTGCCTCCCTTCTTTCTGTTCTATCCATCTGATAAATCCCGGTGTTCATATGAGCTGGAGAATACGATGTGAAGTCAAAGAGAGGAACATGGATCCACGCCGCCCCACCCTACTTCAGATTTAATTAAATATTCCCGTCATGCCCTTCATTTAAATCTCCTTTGTTCAACACCTCTCCCTGAGCACCATGCCAATAGACCACTTACATTCACTCTTTAACCTACATCAACCATCTCGACAATGGTTTATTCTCCGTGCCTCGCTCCCTCTCAAGAGGAAAGGTGCACTTTTTTTCTATCCATCCTTGCTCCGCCTGTTGCCATGGCAACTCTAAGTGCAACGTGTTAAAAAAAAGGGGAATAAAAGAAAGTGTGCACCCTCAGTTGGGACCTGAGCATTGATTTTCCATGAAAGTATGAAGAGAGGGCGTGAAAAATAGGTTGGTGAATAAAATAAATTACTGGGGAATATGGGAGAAAGAGAGAAAAGGAGACGGGATAGGAGGAGGAGGACTTCAAAGTGATGCAGTCTTTATTTAACATCGTGCTAATGTACACGCATGTTAATGAACTACTGTTAAACATCACCCGCCTGTCGTTTCGACATGAGATATGTGAATGTGTGTCTTTTTGAACCACACTGGGCGCTCAGTTCCGGCACTAAATTAAAATTGGATTGTGATGCATTGCAGTAGATGTTAAGATACCCACAGAAAAAAGGAGAGACGAGAGAGCAGCAGGGCTATAAAAGAGATGAGCTCTCGGAGCAGATTAAAACCAGCCCTGAATAGAATCTTGAACCAAATGAAAGTACTAAGTAGTCGATGGGTTTCATGGCTGAGACTACAAGTATTAATTCATTAAGCTTTTTCTCTGTCCCTGATTTCGATATTTCCTCGTCTTTTAGGTAAATTTACATAAGGTTGGAGAAGCTTATTCTTCTGAAAAAGTCTGCACTTGCTGTGTATAGTGTGCTCTTGACAAGTCTACTGTGGTTTAGTTTGGCCTGGAACATATATTAAGTTATCGATGCTTGCCTGTCCTCTTTCCTCCACTGCCTTTCCAATCAGTTCTGCCCACTGGGCTGTCAAATGCCGCTAGGGTGAGTGTAACCTCTGGAATCCAGCCAGTCAATAACGCTCTGTGCCTTTGCCAGGATCCAAATAGCACACAAACCAATCAGCCAGTGCGAAACACATCACCCCTGTCTGTCACTAATCAATGGTGTGCCCTGATTATTCATCCAAAAGACACCTAAGCGCCCTCCCCGGGAGCCGCGTTTGAATCCTGATTTCAGGTAAGACCAAACAAGAACCTTTAACAAGGCCCTTCTCTGCGCTGTGACATCCCCCTCGTCAGTAGACCACTCCATTCAACTGGTAATCCATTGGAATATCGATCCAACCGATCAGATGGCACACAATGAACACGAGGAAAACAAGAGAAGTGCCAGACACAACTTAAATCACATCGATGAACCACAGAAGTTCACAGAAGATGCACAAAGGAGACCCCCGCCCCTCCATCTCACACTGCATCGCTCCCTCTTTGCTTGAAGTCTTTCAATAGAGCATGCCGACATAATGGTGGAAACAGATGCACAGGATAAAAGAGACACAAAAGGGAAGAAAGAGAGGATGAAAAGGATATCTGCATGCCGAGAGAGCAAAATGTCTACCTGAGCAGCCGAACAGTGCCAACGACCGTCAATGCCTCCCTGACCTCCTAATTCACACATAGTAGCGCTCTGTCCTCACACACTCACAGAAGATTCAACAGCTTGTCAGTTACTTTCACAACTGGAAATCAAACACACATATACATACACAAGCTCCATGATAGTCAAACACGCTCCATTGCTCTTTTTTTTTTCTATGGAGGCAGATCTACACAGGCACACAAGCGTACACCAAATGAGGCTGAAGTTGGCAGGCGGATGAAGAGATCCTGGCGAGAGAGGAGAGAATCTAGCTCTACTACTGCAGATGGTAAGATAGACTCAAACACCGCCTGCATTAACAGCCTATCACTGGAGCTCAACCACGGTGAGAGAAAACGGTAGGGAGGGAGGGTGGGAGAGATGAGAGAAGAGGGGGGGAGAGACGGGTAAATATGGAAAGCTATGGAGGAAGAGAGAGCAAAGGACAGCGAGAAGAAAAGAAGGAGGGAGGAGGGAGAAAGACTGGATATCGAGCAGAAGAGAAGCATAGAGGGAGAAAAAGATGTGAGGAGGACAGCGAGGGGGGAGAACATACAGGGAGGCAGGATGGGAGCGACAGAGGTAAGTGCTCATAGAGCTTGTAGAAGAATCTGGGTCAGCTGACTCGCAATAGCCAATCGAGCGCCGCTCTGAGCCTCAGGTTTCTTCTATCGAGCCGCAGGTACACACATACACACAAATGCGCACATCCAGAGACTGACAGTAAAAATCAAAAACCCAAACCCAACTCTCTGACTCAGAGCAGCCTCCAGCATAAACACTCACACACTGCCACACACTCCCTCACTCTTTTCTCCTCACTGGTGCTCAGCCGTCATGCATTATTAATCCATTTTATTTTTCCAAATGCAAATAACTCCCGCCTAAAAAACAGTGGACTTCAGGAGGAAGCATTTCTCACAGGACGAAGTACTGACGGTAAGAGTGTACCTACAGGGGGCAACCACTTTAAAACACACCGAAACATTGGGGAGGGGGGGGGGGGGGGGGGGTCGGGGCTATGACCTGCTCTGGAAGACACCTCTCACTGCCCCTCCTCTGATGCAATGTGCAGCAATTCAGGCCTATTGTTCTCAATCCACCCGAGTATTTCTGTGTGTGTGTGTGCGTGCGTGAGCATTCTCTGTTCTGGTTAGGCCATGTTGGTTGCCAGGCAACACTTGGCAGAAGCTGTAGATTGTTCTTAAACAACACTAACACACACGCACACACTCCAGCAGGAGTAATTTGACTTGCACAGATGAGCACACTGCATCACACTGAGCATATACTGGGTCTGACCTAGTTCTCAGTGATTTTGACTCTAATCGACCAACTTTGCATCCCAGATTTAGCACTGACATCAGCATATCACAGGAGCCGAAATAGCTCGTTTGGAAAAAACAACACATAAACAGGAAGAGATTGAGAGGCAAAGTGGGATGACAATGCCCTGTGACAACGCTGTCACTTTGCAGCGCAATCCATCCAGCGCATATCCATTATTGATGCCTGAGGCTTACCTCACAGCTCGGCGTTCTATTATTTATGTCTGAAACAGCTGGCAGTTTATACACAGAGGACCTATTCTCTATGGAAGTCTGGATGAGAGGGAAAGCAAGCGGCGGGTAGCGGGGCTCTCTATCTCCATGGCAACTTGTGTCATTGGAAAAAAATAAATTTCAGTGCAGCACAGTTTTATAACATAGAAGAAGAACCGCAGTACACGCAGACACCTTCAAAGAGCCAGACAACATCACACGATTGATCTGAACAATAGAGCAAAAGAGTCTGTGGGGTACCTGCTGATGTTTTCCCCAGTGCTGCAGTTGTATCCACCATAAATAGGCTTCAGTTTTGTGTTTCTATACCAGAGTCCCATTTGCATCAGTTTACTAGACGCTTATTATGGAAAGGTTATTACAGTCGCCATTAACACAATCATTTTTCCTCCAGTAATTTAGTGACTGGGGAACACTTTGTTGAGAATTTGCCGTCTAATCCAATCAAGAGAAATCTGCTGTAGCAGGAAAATGATATGTGTATGTGAGTCTTTTATTGATTAAATGGCTCTGGATCCTTTTCATTTTGCATGTAATCTTTGGAAAAGATGATGTTACTGAGAAGTAATGAAATACTATTAATTATTATTTATAAAACAAAAATATTGCACTTCCTGAACAGGGGAATTGCAGTGAAATGACGGTGGATTCGTCAGTTATGGGTGGGTTTATTTAATAGATTTGTGAATTAGGTGACTAAAGCCTCAATTAGATCCAAAGTTTCCAAAGAGCTGGAAAAAAGTCTGGCTGTGGACCTTTATTGCTTGTCCTCATCTGCGGACAGCTTTCAGCTCCGTACAATATAATAAAGGCTAAGGAGGCCAATTTCTTCCCCTGAATCTTGAGCTTTAAACTTGGATATATAAATAAATCTGTCAAAGCAAATTAGTACTTTTAAATGACCCATTGTCACACGAGAGAATGATGAGATTGGGGTAATAAGATATGGTCAAGATGATTAGATAGAACGAACACAAATAGCAGGGATTATTTGTTTTCCATACACAAATGAACCATGTGACCATGCCCTCTGACCTGCTGTGTGGCGCCGTGTTTCCTGTTGGTGGCCGTGGTGGTTGTGATGTCACTTATGGAGGGGGCGGAGTCAGAGCGGTTGCCTCCTGCTGCCGCGCTGGACTGAGGGGTGATGGAGGAGGACGGCATGTCGCCGACCAGTCGCGCGCTGCCCTCCACCTTGATGTGCGGATGCCCCTCGGCGGCCATGTTGAGGATGCGGAGGCCGTTGTAGTAGAGTCCAGACAGCTGGCCCTGGAACATCCCGGCGCTCCGCTCGCCTCCCCCAACACGCACCGTCGTCTGGCTGTTGAAGATGGTTAGCTGGCGACCTACACAGACACAGGCGCACACAGACGCAAAAAAAACACCAGGCACACACAAGCGTACCAGGAAGGAAGGTGGACAGACACACACGCGAACACAGTCACACGCACATACATACCGGTGGTCACATACGTGCATACATACACACACAAGAGTGTTTGAGTGTTACACAATCCACCACCCCCAAGCCACGGTGAGATTATGGGATAGAATAAGCATGGCAGAGCAAATCGAAGCCGTGGAGAACCGTGGAGAGGAGCTGAGGCTGTGAGATGTGAGAGCGGCTACAGAACACAGAGAATAAGACGAGGAAGAGGGGGGAAAACGGGGGGGTGAAGAGACTGAGAAGTTGAGGAGGATGAATGAGGCAAAGAACAGAAGGATGGGAGAAGAGGCAGCAGATGAGAGGAGTCAAAGGGTCCTGAGAAGAAGGAACTGACAGATGGTTGCTATGGTGATGGCAGTGCGGCATGATATTGTATTTGAAGGAGCAACAGACAAGCAGACATTGAAACAGAGAAACTGATCTAGGGAGCTGTTGTAACAGCCCTATGAAGCATGCACCGGTCATAAGCTCTACCACTGCTCACTGTTAAAGGGACTAGAGGCTAATTTAAGGAGCTTTGCTGAAGTTTAGGAGGAAAACTTTTACATTTTTTTCAAAAAGCATCGCTCTATTAGTCACTTCAAAATTACATAATTATTCCATGTCACAATACTTTGCATGTATTTTAAATTGATTACAAAATTGTTTTTCAACATATAATCTTTAATGAATGCTTTATTATTTACAATTTGATAATAAACACAATTATTTACCAGTTTTAATAAAGCATCTTTTTATCATACTATTTTCCGATTTATTCACATTTATTCTCTCCATCGTCCCTTTAACCGGATATTATCAGAAACACACTAACAATACGTCCACAGGCACTACAGTTTACACAGTATTACACACTATAGCTGCCAAACTTTTAAATACTTAATTATGGATTTATTTTTAGATGTTAGTTGATGGTGCACAATATAGTATATTCAACTGTCTTCAGGTTGTATTTTTTAAAGCTCAAAGTTTTAAGGAATTTTAATCAGGGTTTTTACCTTTGTCGAGTAGCCATTCGTCAACTACTCGACCGAGCCGATAGGGGATTCGCTGTCTGGCGATGGCCAGGCGCTCGTTATCAATGTTGCCTTTAATTTAGAGATGAAAACACAGTAGTAATTACGCACATCCAAACGTGGTACAGGAGCTGGATACAAAAAGAACAGCAATGAAAAGAAAGTAATGGTCTGCTCATTGTTAGCATGTCACTGCGTTAAGCTTGATGTGCTAAGAGGAGAGGAGTTGAATTCACTATGTTTCCAGTGAGCGGACTCTTACTCTCTGTTCATTGGGTTTGATTTAAAGAGACATTTCAGGGGTTAACATCTGAAAGAGCACAGGGAAATAATGTTACAGCTGCCACATACTGTCGATATGACTGACTGAGTTTAGTGTTACATACAGGAAGAACCCTCACACACACCTCACAACAACTTTTAGCAGCTAGCTAAAGTCTGGAGCTCATTGTGTTAAAGACTACTAACTAAGATTACCACTTTATGAATGAAAAAACAACAAGTATAAAAACAAAAATACAAAATACACTTTTTTCTTATTTTTTTTTCTCACTAGTTAAACATTAAACTCAACATATGACATGTTTTATTAATTATTATTTGTCCAAAAATGCACCAACTGTTATTATTTTCTTTTATGGTGAGAAAAACAATTGACACCTGAATTGAATATTTTCATAAATTAACTTTAACACTATTTAACAGGCCTAACATGACATATATACAAGCTATTGTACCTATAATAAAATCTTTTTATGGTTTAAAAAGTCATGTTTCACATCAGATCACACATCTTTCATTTAAAACACAATAACATGAAACAAAGCTGCAATTATATTTCTCATCCTCAGCTTTTAAATGTAAACATTGAAAGGAACACTGACTGACCAATCAAGAGCTGGGTCGATTAGCGTTAAGGCGTTGTTAACTCTGCCCCGGAACAGGCAGTGCTGTAGAGGGTCGGAGGGTTGGGGGCATACGTGGGGGGGAGGGAAGGGAGGCGAGGGGGGGCTTACCTGAGGGATAGCGCTCTATGACAGGCAGGTCGTCCAGTTGGAGGGTCGCATTGCCACCGCTGCGGGTAAACCGAATTATGTGGTACTTTCCGTCGTTGACAAACTTGGAGCTCTCCTCGATGTTGATGTCATCAGTGCCAACGTTAAACACCACTCTAATGTTGCCTTTATCCTGAGGAGGTAGAGGAGGAGGAGGAGGAGGAGGAGGAGGAGGAGGAGGAGGAAGAGGAGGAGCAGGAAGAGAGGTAGGGAAATGCTTCATGAGAAACTGTTGTAATGCTTGAATATCATTTCCGTCCGATTTTTTCAAGTCCTAGTTTTTTGGTAATGCCCAATCCTTTGTTTTGCTATAAGCTCCAAATCAAAATCTATTCACAGGTGATTGAAGTGATGAACAGATTAGTACTATTAAGGTTAAAGGTCAAAGATTTTTATTGTCGTTGTTATTATTCAATGTTACATTACTAAAGATAAAAATATACTAAAATAATAAATAAAAGCTTTACTGAAGTGTAAAAATATGAATAAAAACTGCAATGTTTGATGTACGTACATACTGTACGTGTAAAAAAATCATGTAAAGCAATTTGCGTCTCCAGAGGAAGATCTGCTTAATTGCCTCTGGTTGTGGGAAACGTGACCAGAATAAAAAAAAAAACAAGTTTTGCTGCATCATATTTTAATTAATTGGTGGAGTGTGTGTACTTACTATCTGCAGCTGAAGGTAGTCACCCAGGCCAGACGCGCTGTCCACCCGGAGCAGAATGGCTTGTTTCTGTTGGGTGCTGAACCCGAGGGCGAGCCGGTCTGCCCTGGTGCTGGGGCGCTCATTAGGAGGCCACGTGTAAACCACCACGCCTCCATCGCGGCCAAAGATATAAGTGGTCCCAGCTGGCCCACAAATATATATATTTTAATTGCAAGCAGTCTGTATACCATCAGCATTGCTATCTATCATCAGAGGTTACCTAGTGCAGATTGAACCAATACGCCTATATTTCTGTTAAATCTTTCATACACATGGGGCACAGCTGTAAATTATATTAAAAATGAGAAATGTCACACATGACTAACCTTTACATTTCTCAAACCGCTTCTCGCCAGCGCTCCAGAAGGCTGACTTTAATAACTGACTAAGACTGCAGTGTACAGCTGCTCGTCTCGCTGCAGGACGACTAAATAATTGTCAAGGATCTGTCTAAGGCTGCCAAGAATAATGTGTTTAATTATAAAATAAAGAAGACACTATTAAAGAGAAGTAGAATAATCAACCTAGTCATCGGCCAGGTGTTTTTTTTGTCCCACTGCAGAATCAACAGTTCACAGTGCCCTCATCTGGCAGCTCTGATTAAATGCACACAAATGTGTCTTTATTCCAAATCATCCACGTGCGACCATTTTGGACGAGCAGTTATACACCGGGGAGTGTTTTCTACAGTTTATAATGGGTTGACAGAAGAACATTTTGCAAATATCATCAAAAGCACTGAACCTCTATGAGATCCGTCTTTGAGAGAAAAAAAGCAAGGGCTCACCATCATTGCATAGTGGACCAGCATATGAGGTCATGCTGCAGTCACAGGTGAAGCCCTCCCACTGCTGCAAACAAACTCCCTGATTTGAGCAAGATTCTTCTTGACATGTAGTGCTGGGACCTGCAGTGAGAGAGAGGTGGCGGGGTGGGAGGTTGCGGAGGTTAGGAGAAGCTAAACGGACACACGTTTTTTTGTCTGGAGCCCAGTGTTTTCGCAACGGTGTGTCAGTACTGTATGGGTTCTTTCTACACCGCATTTCCTTCAAACCTTTGGCATTTTGGAATGGCCGAGTAGACTCCAGTGATGTTATGATTAGTAGTGTTAGTAGAAAATCATTGTGAGACGGGATATTGTGGATTGGGTCCCATTCTATCCAGTAACGCGGGATGCTGGCTCATGAATATTAACTGAGCTGAAACTAAACTGGAATCTGTGTCATGTGGAGCAAATTGTGGAGTGCATGCAGATGGTGAGGCTAGATGAATGGGGCAAGGACAGCGGGAAGAGGTTAAACATAAGAGGGCAGAGTTATGTTTACAGGCCTTCATCTCAATACTCTTTCTTCAGCAGTCGGTCACCATTGGCTCCCCCGTCTCGTGCTAAAACCGCACCGGAGGAGAACGCCTTCTCCTTCGTAGCACTTCTAACACGAGGCGTGGAGGAAAGGGTTTGGATTTATTCTTAAATGGAGTATTGAAGTTTAGGATAGGAGTCAGTAGGAGGGGGTTAGAGAGCATGCTGCTAGGCAACCCGGGTGGTGGAGCTGTGGTCAACTCAAGTCAAGCGGTGGTGATGTCACTACTGTGATGAAGTCACTACGGTGGCTAGGAGAGGACAGGTCACCTCCGACCTTTGACTCTGGATCGCTGGGATCCACACAACACTAGACACCACTGGGTAGTTTCAACACACGCATACCTACGTACACACACACCCGCACGCGCGCACTCACGCACACTTTCCCACCCTCACACACGTGTCTCACATGCTCACACAAAGCGATATACCTTGCAAGTCAGCTTTCATCAATGTAACTTTTGTCAGCCAAACAAAAAAGCAAACAAGCAAATTAAGTTAGATGGTTAGTCAATGCACACGGATGCCTGTGAACTGCTAAAAGACTGGAGCATAGAGAGAAAACACAATGTGTAGAGCGATCGAGCAGGAGATGAGAAGAAAAAGAGTCAAATTGACATATAATAGACCAAAAGCTGGGTTAGTGGGTTATCCAAATAACAGAGAGCATGAGTTAAATGAAAACTGAAGGAAAAAGCAGTAGCGACATGAGAGCGGTGCAGATCTACCGGTGTGCTTTCTCTGTGTGTGCAGCTCACCTTCACATCCTCTCTCTACTTGTCCCATGGTCGCCAGGGCATCAGCCAAAAGGTCAGGGAGCCGGCCATTGAGGTCAACTGTTGCTAGGCAACCCTGGAACCCCTCACGGGAGTGGACCAGTTTAGGCAGTTCTCGGTACATCTCTTTGGAGACGCCCCCGATGTAGAGGTCACCTGAGGAGGAGCAACACAGTGACGGGCAGCTCCATGAAGCAATCACAATGCTAGATATTCATGCATTATTCTAGCCGTTATCTTTTTAACGAATTACGAAATAAAATAAAAAAAAATTGAAATATCTTCAATTTATAGTTTTGTTCGACTAAAAGCAAAACATCCAAATGTATTCAACTCACGTTGACAAAGCTGCAAAACGTTCTCATTTTTAAAACAAACTCTATAACCTGTTATTTAATGAGCTTTTAAGGTGTTTGTTGCTTTATTTTGTATTTATTATAAAGACACAAGAGTAGTCTCAGTGTATTTCACAAATTCGTAAAGCCTTATTTGCCCAAACGTTTTTCTTTTTACCACCGTAGTGATCAGTATTTGTGTAAATACTTAAAAGCGACGCTGTAAGTGAGGTCTCACTGCTTGTATATTTGTGCTTACCCTTTAGGTCGAGGTTCTTGGCGCCCATGGTGGTCTGCGTGGTGACTTTTGTGTCGATCTTGACCGTGTGGAGATTGTTAGTGTCTCTGGATATGTGCACGTTGTGCCAATGGTTGTCATTTAGGGGGCTGTTAGAGTTGCCCTTGATCAGGTGTGCTCCATTGCCGAGGTCTGAGATGTAGTGTAGGTAGCTAGGAAAGGAAAAAAGTGAAGGACAGAGGAGAGGAAAATTAATTGTGTTCATGATGAAGAACAACACTGGGTCAAATACTTCAGGGATTTATAATATGTCTTCTGGAAACATAATTACAAATGCAAACAGAATAAAAGCTGCTTGAGTGATTCATTCATATTTGATAGTTCAGCCTTGAGAATTTCCTTTTCTTTATACATCAAGGACAACGTTAATTGTCAATCCCAGGCTGCATTGAACATGCACGCAAGACAGATACAACCCTGAACACATATTTAAACTGCGTATTAATAAATTATCCTCGGAAGATATTGCACCGACTCTTGCAATGTAGATACCACACACACATTGCCCAGCTCACCCTTTAACCAGCTCCACCACTATGAAGTCATTGCCGTCTCCCCTGTTGAAGAGAACAAGGCCGTCGGGGGACGTCGTCTTGAACTGCATGAACAGATGCATGGAGTAGTACGCCTGCAGCGTGGGCAGCGTGACGAAACTGGAGCGTGAGCGGAACGTGACGGGGTCCGCCACGATGCTCTTGTAGCCGATAACGGCGTTGAGCTCGCAGTAGTCGATGTCGCCGTTCTTGCAAAGGTCGATGTAGGGCATGCCGTTCAACGTCAGGCCCTGAAGGTGGCCGATGAAATTGGAGGGCACGGCAGGCATGAAGCGCTTCTCCGTCACAATGCCTGTCTCCACGTTGTGAAACTCCAACTGGGTGTGGTCGCCCGCCATCTGACCTGGTGGCGGGTGGAGGGAGGAAGGGGGTAAACTTCAGAGTTGAGGGCCCCAAGGGGAACTGTTCTACTGCAAATGCCCTGACGTACTGCTAGAAATGGATCATATCTTTTAAAATATTTCCACGCAAACAAAGCTTGACGGGGAAAAAGTAAAAAGCTGCTGTGTTTACCTTCAGCAGGTTGCAGGTCGTCCACGGTGAGTTTGAGGCCCTTGCCACGTCGGACTACCCTCACAGTGTGCCACTCATTATCATTGAGGCCCGACCCCGCAAAGATGGTCTCTGGGCCTTTACCTACACATAGCCCAGAGCACCATTAACATAATGCACAGAGAGTTGGAGAGAGACATAGAGAGAGAGAGAGAGAGAGAGAGAGAGAGAGAGAGAGAGAGAGAGAGAGAGAGAGAGAGAGAGAGAGAGCGAGAGAGAGAGACATAGAGAGAGAGAGAGAGAGACAGAAAGAAGAAAAGAAGCCAGGCAGGTTGAATTAAAATGTAGGGACAGGGGACTAAGGGAATGGAGGTAAATAGCGGAGGGGAGGTGGGATCATACATATCCTGGGGAGACAAACACCTCCCTGTCAACGCTCTCACTCCACAGACAGACAGACAGGTCACTCTGCAGATAAGCTAGAGAGAAGGATGATGTGACAAATACGGACGGAAAGATCAACATAAATAAATGCCATGGGTTCCTAAGACAGAGCCTGTGAGTCACAACAGGCCCACGCTGAATCCATCTATGGACGTATTCCACCGCCATGATGACCACCTACTACCCACACACGCACAGAGAGAACATTCGCACCCCTCTCGGTTCCTCAACCGCCCCCGCACATCTAACATTTACAGCATACAGTACTGTATCGGCCTGTCTCAACACGCAGGATCTTTTCTTTAAAGAGTGCAATCTTGCAACGAGCCTCGTGGTGGCACTAGACACACGTTGGAACATTTCGCAGAGCTCTCCAAGGTGCTGATGTGCAGCAGAATGAGAGAAGCTGCGCTGTCCTCTTATGATGTCTCTCTCTCTCACTCTCTGCCCGTATACCAGCTCATAGCTTCACATAGTTGACTGCACACATTCTGACACTCTGACTGTTCCCAAAACCTCAGCGTCCCCTTGCTCCCACTCACTACATGCACCCCACCAACCTTGAACACATCACCCACCATCTCCCAACACACACACAGACACACACACACACACACACACACAAACACACACACACACACACACATTTCCCTTTCTCCTCCAATCCAATCCCAGTTGTGTTGAGTGAGTCTGCTTACAGTGACCTGTAAGGTGGTAATGATGAGGGAGGTGAGAAGTAAACTGACCCGAACGGATTCTGCTGCTGAAAATGTCAAGAAGGCCCACATCACTCATAGAGGCACACAGACAGGCACACACACACACACACACACACACACACACACACACCGGTAGAGAGTTAAAGAGAGGGAGGCATGCTAAGCCGCAAATATAATATAAAAAGTGTAAATGGAGATGGCAGTGTAAAATGCATATGTGTGAGTGTGGATGCAAAACTGAACTGTGGTGTGAGTTTAGAGAGGACACAGGGTTCCCCTGAGGAGACTCAGCTGTGCTGCGGGCATGAGCATCTCATCCTGTTACCATGGATCACTGCCTGCCGCTGAGCGAAAGAGAGAATATGTGCATGTATGTGTGAGTTGATGCATGAGTTTTTATTTTTAATTTTTTATATTCCAACAGAGTACTCAAAGAGCGAGCAGACCGTGGTGAGAGCGAGGCAGCGATCTGTGTCAACCTGGCAAGGCACGAATACACACGCAAACAAACACAGACACACAAGCACCTATTTTCGGTCCGTGCTATGAGTGCGTTCGGCGGCATGGTGACCTCGGTTTGAAGTACAGCTGCTAGCCATCGCTATGGAGGTCATTAGACAGTCTGCGATGCTGTGCTGCAGAAGACTACGAGGCGAGACAAATCAAACAGAATGGACTGTTTGTTACAATGGAAGCATAATTCCAATGAAATAAGGACTCAAGCCAGTGGATACTTTAAGAGCGGGATAATGAAAACAAAACGACAAAGGGAAATACGTTTCATATTTCATTAGCTGCAAATGAAGAATGGCTCTTCTGCCGGATAAGCCTCGAATGTCTCCCATGCTGAGGCTTTTATTTGACTGCTGAGTGGTCTATTTTAGTGGCGCCCGGATGTTAAATCATATTTTCTTTCCGCTTGAATAGCAGATGTAAAATGTATTGTATGCACACCAGGTGCCAGAAAAGTGCCTCCCTACTTAAATGTTCATTGAGACGACTATTCTAAAATTGTTCGACAGACATGCGGAATAGCAACAGCTCTGTGTGGCTAATAGGGTTTCTATGGCAACTGCAGTCGTCCATTTCACCACCTCTTTGCCGTCACACAGCGTTCGCCTTTCTCTCTCTCTCACTCCTCTCTCTTTTTTTCTCCCTCTCGCTCGCTTCCTCTGTGGTCGTGACGGAGCGAAACTCCATGTGAGGGAATTAAACTTCATCAGGGATACAGCTTCAATCACAGCGGCAGGAACATAATCACACACACTCACACGGGACAACACACCTGGAAAACACACACACACACACACACACACATATATAGTTGGGAACAGAACAGACAGAATGCAAATGCACTTAGCGGCAATTGCACACTAAACACGCTGAATGAAACACTTCCCCAAAATCCCTCATGTACACTTCGTGAGGAACAACAAGGAAACAAAAGAAAGCAACCAGGCGGATATTCAGGATGAAGGTGCAACGGAGAGGTACAGAGGGATAACACGTCCTTTGTCTAAGGCATGAAGGGGAAGTAATTACCCGCTCAGCTCATAGTTGCACTCACACTACCCAACACACCTAATTGTACCTGAAGACCAGCCTCCTTTTTTTGTCCCTCTTTTTCTTTTTTTCCTCCCGCGTTCAACCCCCGCCGTCTTTTCTTCCGTCTATCCTTCTTTGCTAAAATGGCCGACCTGGAAAACCCTGGCCCTCAGCAAAAAACGCACCACTCCTGTGGTGTAGCTGAACATGAAGCCACAAACACGCATATGTGCACTTCCCTAGTCCAACACAAACACACACACATATATAAGCGCACACAAACACATGTTACAAATATACAGTATGTTAAATAAGAGATTATGATCGGATGAAATGGCAAGACAGGATGTGTGAGAAATAGAGACACACACTCACTCACACACACACGCACCCACGTATTCACGCACACACACACACTCAGGAGGAAGGGGGGGTGGGTTAGGTGAGATGGAGGATCACTTACTGGCTGTACAGTTTATCCTGATACAGTCTGGAGGGAGAGCAGAGCAGAGGGTTAATGCTGCACACATACACATATTCTCCACGCCCCTGGGGACGCACACATCGACACACCCTGCACGCATATGTACAACCACGCAAACACACGCACACTGCTGAGAGAACACACACTCTCCTTTGTCACAGGACCTCAGGCTGGACCGTGTAATGTCTTACAACAGTGTGTTGCAAAAAAGCTATTTCGGAGACTTTGGAGTTCGGCCAATGATCAAGATTGTTGAATCTTTACATTTGCAAAATGTTAAGGAGAGTTGTGTGTCCCAGCGGGAGCAGCGTGCTCATCGGCTGCTCTGGCCTGAGCGACAGTTTCAGTCACCAATCAAAAGCATCGGGAGACTGAGATGGGTCACGTGTGTCTGTCTGATGACATCGAACACATCCCATACATTTTGTCGCCCATCCAGAGCACAAATCTCCATTAGCCCCATTATTACACATTGCTTTATTCTTTTTTGTCTTTTTTTTTTACCCATGTTGCCTTGGTGTGTCGTGTGGCGTCAACCACAGAAAAGACGCGGCTGCAGACAACCAGAGACCAACACATGCACCCCTCTGTTAGTCTATGTATGTTAGCATGTATTGAATTCTTGTGAAAGTGTGAAGGAGTGAGGCTGAAAATGTGTTAAGCAGTTGTAATTATGTGTGTTGTATTTGAGTGTGACTGTTGAGTTAGTGAGTGCTTGCATTGATTGTTGAGTGTTAGGGATGCACAGGTCCACTGGGAGTGAGCAGAGAATGCAGCTGGAGGCTTGACCCTCTGTTCAATGCTAAAACAAAGCCACTGGCCTCCAATTGAGAATGCTTGTGTGTGGATTCAAAGATAAGCTGCATGTGCCAAAACCTGGGAAACCCTTGAAGATATCTCTAGCGTAAACATTAAATACTATGAAAGGGTTCTTTCCATGGTGATATATTATTAATCAACATTTAGTGACATTCCTGTGCAACAAATGGCCAAGAGGCAGGTATGTATTCCCCTGGCAGGTAATCAAACTACGTTGGAGAATCCACATAATTACGCTCATGTGTACCTAGGTTGACAGTGAGTCGGACACGGCCCCCGTCCAGCTCCAGACGAAGGGTATCTGCGGAGTTGCGGGATGTGGTTGCCATGAGAACGCCGTAGGCCCGCTGGGAGCGAAAGCGTAGCGAGACGTCCTCCGCCTCGGTGTGCATCGCCACAGGCAGCTGCACCTTCATAAACTTGCTGCCGTCGTACGACAGGATGGTCGCATCTGTACAACACGCACACAGGGAGAACAGAGAGGGAATGAGTGGATGGTAAAAAAAAAATTAAAAAAAAGAGAAGAAAAGCGGAGGACGACGGAGATTACGGTGAAGGAGAGCGAGGTGGGCGGACACATACGGATAGAGACGAAAAAGATTGACGAGGAGAAAACACATGAGAGGGGGGAAGAGACAAAGGAAATTTGACGTTGAGTGAATCAGGTTTAGGCATGAGTAATTAGGTTGCAGCGTGGTCCTTGTTCCCCCGCCACTTCCTGTTGAAACTCTAAACCGGCTGCCTACAAAATCCCGCCATCACTTTCCATAAAGATCCATCTTTAATTCATCATCACTCCCTCGCATGAGAAGATGTAAAAACAGCTGCAGCTAGTTGGCTGGCGAGTGTGTTAGCCGCCGTCGCTGACATGCCGGACCCTGGAGTCACAATGTAACAAGCTCAGGTGATCCCGCTTTAATGTCTTTTGCACACTCATTTCCATATTCATAATCTTCTCTCCATGCTACCTGCTGGGGCCAATCCCCAACCACTAAACTGTTTACCTCCAAGAACCTTGTTTTTTATTGGCCAATTACATACGAAGCTAAACACGCTCCCTCCACGTCTCTGCGTCTTTATCTCTCTTCCTTCTCCTCGTATCTCTCCATTCCACTCCTCCGTCGCTTTCTCTCCCTTTTCGCTCTCCCTGTTTCCGTGGGAGACAGTTGGAGCCAAGGCAAAATAAAAAAGAAAACAAAAAACAAGAGAACAGGAAGAGAGGGAGGCCTCATGAATACTGATGAGCTGAGAAGGAGGGAAAGAGAGAGAGAGAGTGTGCGTATGTGTTTGTGTGTGCATGTCAGAATAAGTGAGCGAATTTAAGTGTGAACAGAGGAGGGTTTAGTCAAGTGAGAGCAAGGGGGTGGGGGGAAGGGGAGGGGGAGAAAATAGGGACAGAGCGAGACAGATAGAAAGGAGGGGGAGGCGGGTGAAGAGCTTGTGGCTAAAATGTAAATGAACCCTCATTAACTTAAGGCAAAAAAAAAGTAGGTGGCTGGCCTGTTATATCACAGATAACATAACTAGCATCCACACAAACTCCCGCACAAAGCACGCTACACACACAGGCACACAGTTCTGATAAGGGAGACAGCTGACTACATTTTCCTCACCACGGCACCCGACCAACTACCAGGCAAACGGAGCGGTGAGGGTTGGTGGGGAGGAAGTACAGAAGGCCATTTAAGGAAACAGAAAGAAGACAAAGTGCTTGCACACGGACCGCTTTGCGTTCCGTCGCATCATTTAACACCTGGAGCACACGCCAGATGTGTCACCAACCGAATGGGTAGTTGGGAGTATAAGGCTCCTGATGTTCTATATTCATGTTAAAGGAAATCAATTCTTTAAGGGAGCTTGGATGTTTTGTTATTACCTTGAACGTTTTTAAAGGGGGCTGCATTTACTGTATTTAGATTGATCAGGAATTTTCCACTTTTAGATTCTTCCTTCACAAAGGAGGTGTGTCCTTCAAGGATTCAACGTAACACCGGGTGAGGAATATACACAAAATGTAATTTTGTAAGTTATTCTATTCCTTCAACAATCCCATGAATGGACAGATTACTTTCTAACTTTCCTACCCTGCGGTACTCAGTTAATTCAAAATACATATTTTTGATGAAACCATCCTTTAGTCAATATATAGAAAACCAAAATAGTTTGAGAGCAATAAGAACTTGAGGATTTGTAAAGGTTGACTGTATAATGACTTGTGGTTATAATCCGGGATGGAGGATTTAATTTACTAAGAATGTGTTAGAAACGTGAGGAATATTTGCTATGTTGTATTGAATAAAGAAGACTAAAGCTTTTACAATTCAAGGGGTTCGGGTAAAATTCCGATACAATTCATCCATTGTTGTCGTTTCTTGGCAGGAGTGGGATTTCGTCGCGAAAGCAGGACAGCAAGAACAACAGTAACCCACCAGTGTGAACAGCAAGTGAGCAGGAGGAGAGAGCTGAAAATGTGTCAAAATGTGTCGTACTAATGTGGCGGCAGAAATATGTGCGTGTTGACTGATCTTTTCAAAATAAAAAATTCATCTCGGAGCCAGAGCGCAGCGACCATCTTTGTTCATTTAAGAAGACAGAGGGGGGGAGGGGAGGGGGGGGTACAAAGTCGGAGAAGGGATAGAGAGAGAAGGAGGGCGCGGGGGAAAAAAAGGGGGAGGGAGAAAACCGCAGGTAGAAGGCGTAAACACGGCCAATCACTCTCTCCATCTGCTTCTCCATCTGTGCTTCCTTTAATCCACCCAACCACCAGTTAGTGACCCCTCAATGCACACAGAGGAGGACACAGCTAAGAGAAAGAGCGAGAGGCTGCGTTGCTGTCATAGACGGACGCTGCGGATGTTTGTAGTCGAAAATAAGACATTTTCATATCAACACCTTTCAGTGTACGGCTCGTGTTAGATGATAGCACAATCATCACTTGAGACGCGTCAGCAGTTGTGGCACAAACAACATTTCTTCTCTTCTCCTGTAGTCTGACTCCATCTCGCTTCTTTCAACAGGCCCGTATCAGTCCCTCTGACAATCTTTTGCCATCCCGTCCCATCTTTTTTTCCTGACGTTCAATTTCTCCCTCTCTTGGACTGAGTTCATACCTTTTCTCTCTCTCTCTCTCTCTCTCTCTCTCTCCTGTCACACTCTCTACTCCAATCTCCCATTCCTCCTCATCGCCTCACATGCTGTCATATGGCGGTTCCGACCCGGTGGTTCCTCCCTCCTCCGTCACAGCTCCTGCTCCCTGCTTTGTGCACATTTCCTCTCCCATCGATTCCCAGTCTCCACATCCATAGCAGTCCAGCAGACCGCTCTGCAGCTCTGCCCGCTCTCACCTCTTCTCCTCCACCCCCTTTTTGGTCTTCTCCCTTACCTGCCTCCATCTCACTACCGCCAATTGTTTTTTAATAAAAGAAACAGCCAGTGACAGAAATCGTTGTTTTGTTTGGTTTTTCTCCTTCGCCTTTATTTTTCATACTTTCCACCTGCTACTGTTTTTATTTTCACTTTTACCTTTTCTCCATCCACCACCGTTTTTTTTTGAATAGTTGAGCCAAGTATCTATACAATAAATCTGTATGAAGGTGATGTAATTAGGATCAACATTTTAAAGGAATAAAAAGCACAACATAAAAGGCATCATGAATAAAAGTTTCCTGTCGCTCTTTTCTTTAGCATTACTCAAAACTCTCAAGCCAAAAAGAACATGTCATTATGATACATGTTTTTCGCTGAATGGTGACCGTAATTAACTCACCCTAACTGACTTCGGCATTTATTCCAAATCAATTAAGTGTTATTCTCGTCCTCTTTCCCGCCTCACCTCTCTCACAGGAGCGTCCGAGGTATCCCGTCCCCGAGCAGTCGCAGACGTAGCGGTTCCAGCCCTCCCTGCAGATGCCGTTGTGCTGGCAGGGGTTGGACAGGCACTGCTTGGGCGGCTCTCTGGAGCACGAGGGCTTCACCCCCACCGACCTCTGGGCCTCGGCCAGCCGCCGGATGTCTTTGCTCTGCCCGTCCACAAACAGGTCTCTGATGCAGCCGACGTAGCCGTAATTCAGCAGAGCCGTCCACACCTGAGGAAGACATCGCCGGTGTCGAGTCGTTACAGGAAGGAAGGAAGGAAGGAAGAGGAAGAGGAAGAGGATGAGAGCTTTGTGGTACAACAAAATCACATTGAATCACGCAGCCTTTTCAAAGCACGGATAAGAACTGCCATTTCTTGACCTGAAGGCCATTTTCGTCACACTTTCCTGAAACGTTTTTACGTAGATGTTCCCTTAAGACAAAGTGGCGAAAGCAAAATGCTCAATTGAATTACTTTCTAGATTTAATTGAATTTGTTCAGCGATGTGTTTTTATCGTTTCGTCCGTAGTTTGGTCCCGACTGTGATCTAGAATCACTTACTGACTTTTCAAGCTTTCATTTGTGTATCAATGAAAAGCCAAGAAGGAAATGTAAAGGTAACTTGCACACCTATCCGTCGTCTAGTGTTAATGAGAAGAGTAAAAAATATTGCTCTCAAATGGGGCTGTGATTAAATTGTTTTTTGTCAATACAGAAAATGATAAAACGTGGCAATCACCAGGTCCTCGAACACAAGGTTGCAGCTTAAGAAATGTATTGACCAATTATTAAGTCAGCTGCAGATTTATTTTTAGTTGAATGATCAATCAATAAATCCTCATCCCCCCTCTTGAACACTGCTATTCACATTAGTTGCCTAATAATGATAACAAGAAAATGAGCAAAACCCATCATAAAAGAAAAAAAGAAAAACTGGATAACTCACTGGCGAAAAATGTACAGGAATTTAATCTAAAAGATCAGATATGATGGTTACAAAGTTCAAACCAATTTAAAATGGCGGGTTAGAGATACTTAGAACAGAAAAAATGTTCAGTTCCAACTAAGGATTGTTTTAATTATTCTGGCTATTATATCCTAATTGATTGATAACACAGTGAAAAATGCATCTCACATTTCTTAGAGCTCAAGCTGAATTCAACAGTCCAAAATCCCCAAATTAATAACTATATACTGTAAGGGAAGAAAAAAACACCAAATACCAACTCTTTTGTCTAGCGATTAGTTAATTCATTGAATGTTTGCTGCATGCTTAATGTTACCAACCCAGTTTATGAACATACACACACCTCCGTAGGGAAAATGAGTCCAGCGCGGTCCTCGGGGAGTCCTCCGAGGTACAAAGTCTCATCCAGGTCCAGGATCTCGCTGTCACCCGGAGCCGTGTACGCGGTTCTCACACTGTTCACCGAGATGGTTCCTGGCGACATCGAAAACAACTTCAGCAATCAGCATGACCTTCAATGTGAACATCCCACCTCACCACTACCTCCACCATTATGACTACCATCATCATCATCTGGACAATCTACTTCTTCTTCATCATTGCCACTACTCATTACTTCTTTAATCAGAAGCAATGGAATTAAACTACACTGGTCATGAATTGGCTCCTTTAAGTTCACACAGGGTTTTTAGATGTTTAGATGTTTAGCTGATGTCTCTTTTTAGATGTTGGAAGAGTCACTGTAAACTAACTAGATCCCCTGGAACCACTGTGGGTTTCCAGACAGTGATTATACTGGCATGAGACCGCGAATTCTATTGATATGAGGACGAGAAGCACTTTAAATCCTGGTGCTGTACATTTGGCTCATGTGTTCAAAGGATCAGGAAACAATACATATAGGCGGGGACATCAATTGTTTGAGAATGTTTTATGCATCGATCCACAGGAAGCCTAAAAAGAGGCCACCGATGCTTTAAGCAGGGGCTCAGTGTTATTGTGATACATCATTACATCCCATGTGATACTGCTACTGCATATCAACAGTGTCAAACTCGTCTGCATAGCACCCTTACAACTCTGTTTGAATCAAGTACAGGCGACGGACGGGTGGCAGCAGCCGCATAGCCTCGCTAGCCTCGTGCTTACTATAAAATGCTGAAGTTCAAACTCGCCCACTCATCCTCCTCCACCTCCTCCTTCTCCCCCTCTGTGTTCAGAGTTAGCATCAGAGCAGAGAGAGCTGTGAGTGTACCTGAACGTCCGTCCCTCTGGAAGTCCACGTGATACCATTCTCCGTCGTTGACCTTTCTGTCGATTGCCTTGGTCTTGGTGGTTCCTGAACCCATGTCCAGCAGCAGGTAGAGGTGCCCGTCCAGCATCTCGATGGCAAAAAAATCCACCTGGAAGTCGTACAGACAGGGCGTTAATATTCTGTGAGAAGCAGATGATGTTGATGGCTGGCAATAAAAATGCAAATTCTAGCTGCAAGTTACAATATGGTGATTGGGGCCAAAATCTATCCATTTATAATCAAATTGTTTGAGCAATCCTATTCAATTTTAGCAAAAACTAGTATGCGTTTGTGAAAACTAAATTGGACTTGTGATCAATGGAGATTTCTAGATTGCCTCAATTCCGGAGTTCTGTTCCAATTTAATATTTCAGGGACATTCAAGAATGCAATGGTTTTAAAAGAGAGAAGGATTTAAATGTATAATTCTACCTCTGATTTTTTGTGCCGTGAGTGAAATTGCATCAATAATAAAAAAACGTCGTTAAATTTTTTAGTCATATACTTGTTAAACTCAGCTGGGTTTAGTTCTAATTAGTAAAAGTTTGCATGCTAACATGCAAACTAAGATGATGAACATGATAAACATTATAACATCAGCAATCAAGCTTTGTTGCGGACAATGCCGACGTTGCATTTAGCTCTATGATACTTCAGGCTGTAGAGGGTTAGCCTCATTATATACATAGATATACTGTATATTATCACCTTGAGTGTAGGAGGTGTGCGTGGGTCCTTGTGTTGCTGCTGCCGGGGTTTGCCGTGGCTGAACAGCATCAAGCCGTTTGGCTCTGTGGTCCTGAAGTCGAACGAGATCGATCCGGCCTTCTTCGCCGACCACTTGCTCAGCGCCACAAAGGACTCAGGGGTGTCGAAGGTCACGGGGTCCAACGTGGCCACACTCTCGCACTTAAAGGACACCACACCACTGACCTAAGGCAGGAAAAAGATTTTTAAAAAATTGTTCAGGAGCTGAGGCCTTGTTGGACTGATGAGTGAACATCAAGACCAAAATGGTTCTTTTGCAGCCTGGGATTCAAACAAAGCAAATCACTTTCAGGTTTACACTAAAAGACAAAGTCTTGCCACAAGCTTTTGTCTTTTAGTCCTCTCAAAAATATAATCTCATTAATTTATCAGTCTAAAAGGAGACAGTAATACAAAATGATCCCTGTGTTCTGTGTAAAATAGGATAATGTTGTACTCGATGTTGAAAGTACATGCCTTCATCTTTGGGTCTCCCAGTTTTGCCAGTCTTGACAGCTCCAACCGCACATCATTGTTCTTATACACCACCTTGAGGGGATTGAAGGAAAAAAAAAGATACGTTAATTCAACTTTGGATTAAATAAAAAATAAGCTTTTTTTTTAATCAAACGCACCGCACTTTAAATAAATATTGTGACAGAGAATATTGCAGTAAAATATTGTCATTTTTCCATATTTAACCTTTGCAGCAACCAAAAATAACAAGGCAAACTCTGATCAACCTTTTCAGAAGTCAGAAAAGAAAATGCTGAAATCCACTAATCTTTCAACTCAGATAAGATACTTTTCAAGAATTCTTTTTATATAAATAAGTGACAACCTTAGAAGCAGTGAGCCACTCCAGTATCATCTTGACCGCTGTTTGTCTGCCTCTTTCTCTTCGCCGGCCTTTTCTATTTCTCTCTCTCTTTCCTGTCCCTGACACAGTACGCTCTCTGACTGAGCAGCACAGAGTGTAAAGAGTGCGCTTGTGCCGAGCATTCTGATGTCGAGAGACGGACGTACACAGACTCGGCTTTATGAATCCAGACCTCTTTCTGTGACCTGTGAGCAACTCGGCTCAAAATCTCTGCCCTTTATTGGCTTTGCACCTTTGATTAGATTTTCTGTGTGTGTATCGTGTACTTCTGTGTCCACGTGAAGAGGGCAACTGAGGCTCTTCAATAAAAGTGTGCAAAACGCGTTGAGCGCCTAGGTGTGTGTGTGTGTGTGCGTGTGCCTGCGCCGCACCAAATTCACCAAACGGTTCCAGCCACGCTCGCTCATGCGCGTGATTCACTGCATGCGTCTCAATTTGCTAACGCGGATTATCATATCATCGTGTTAAATATGTAAATGTGCCAGTGGAGGGTTCACTATGACAGCGGCACCCTCGTTTAAAAGCCATCAGTCTTAATGAAGCAACACAGAGCGCATTCACCGCCGATACAGAAAGCTCTCTGTTTGGCACATCATCTGTTGCCTCGTTTGGGTATTTGTTTATGCCTTTGCGTGAGTCTGTGTAACTGAAAGGGAGACTCGGGCTGAGTGTGCATATGATGGGTGTGATGATGTATTTCTAGGGTGTAGTTGAGATGTAGCTGCGTGTGTTTATATGTGTTTCGATATTTTTGGTGGGTATAAATGTGCATTCTTGCACGTGTCTGCGCAAGTGTATCGGTGAGTTTTCATAAGTGTGTCATGTGAGTGGATGGATGGAGCATAGCTGTGGCCTGGCTGATTAGCATGTTAGAGCTCCCTCAACGACACTCATCACTGATTCTCTCTGATGCTGGGGAGGGCGTGTGCCCGTCTGCCAAATGGATGTAATTCTCTCTGCGTATGTGTTTGTGCACTTTATAGAATGATGTGTGTGAAATCCTGCCGTGATGTGTGACAGAGTAACGATGAAATTATGTAAGAAAAAGAAGACCAGAGTTTAGAAAATCTGAGCATGAGTTTATGAACTAACTGCATTTGTATTCAACGTCTTTCATTGGAATTACTTTGAGAAGAAGTGTGTGTGCAGATTATTTCAGTCTAATTTCAGTCTCATTAAATAATTCCGAGCAAATTGAAGTTAATAGTTTGACAAAAAGCAGTTTGAATAATCTAAATGTGATTTTGGAAATATTTGCTTTATTGCAATATGCTGGAGAAAACAATCTAGTACGAGTACATTTAACGGGTTATTCACGCACGGGCGATTATTACGCAAGCATCCCACCTCTTTGAGACAGCCCATGAAGTTATTGCTGACTGGAGAGCCGGGCAGGTCGGCCGTGCTGGGGCTCCCTCCCACATAGAAGAAGTCATCAGAGCCCAGCATGGTGTAGTCCTCCTGGGTGTAGCCCGTGGTGGTCAGGATGCCGTCCACTGAGATGGTCACCTACACAACAAAGCACAGGGAAAGGACACGCTATATACTCACACCAAAGGCAGCGCTAAGCGCTAGCTAGGCGCTGACCAGCCAAATTAGCCCCCGTTACTCTGGTAACAATGTGTATGCATTGTGGTGGGAAGGCCTGATTGTTTGGGGAATTGTCTGGTTGTCTGGCTGTTGGGGAATTTGTGTTGGCGTGGATCAGTGCTCAATATGTGGTGTGACTGTGTAGTGCTGCCTCTTGCCTTGGCTGGTCTCACTGATACTGGAGGAATGTTACTATTTACTGCTAAATGCTACTTGCTCACTCTGCTCAAAGTTAGTAAAACACTCTGTAGCACCTTCTACTACTTGTGCACTCTGACATTAATCAATGGCACCATGTGGTGCGCCTGCTTCAATTGGTCTAAGTTTATCAGTTAGAATGACGAAACAGAACGTCTAGGCGATTAACAAGGATTCCCCTAATCGTCAGTGCCACCAATGGTGCACTGTGACTCTTCACACCTAAACTTCAAACAGCCTGTCATTCTGTCTCTGCATTGCACTGACCTCCCCAAACCGACATGATTTGTGCAGAATTACTTTAAGTCTATCTATCTCTTAATTCAACTTTTACATTAAACGTTTTCCTCCTTAAGTGCCTCCTGCAGACACTAAGCCATTTTATCTTTGAAGTGGAAGATGCAGATTTACTTCCGAATACAAAATTAACTTTTCCTAATAAGTGGTTAGTCTAATCTAATCGGCCTAACTGCTGTGGGGCTTTTTGGCTTTCACAGCTTTCCATCCCTGTCATACGTAACTCAAAGTTAGCGGTATGTAATCACACCGACACTCTACCGTACAGTACTGACCATGTTAAACTGGCAGTACAGGTTGTGAGCTCTTTACTTTCCATCTACAGTGAGTCCCCTCTCACTGAAGGTGCTTATCATCGGCAGGCACACTCGCCCAGCAAAGCAGGCGTTAGTAAATTCTTTGCAGGCTTCTTCGTGCTTTTCAGTAGGTGTTAGTACTTTTTAGTTGTTAGTAGATGTTAGTTGTTGCACTGCTGGCAGCCACAGTAGGGTCAGGCCAAGCTGTGTTGGGTTACTGAGGTTAGGGTTAATGGTTTCAATGCTGTTAGTAGTTGTGATGATGTCATGTTTGTTGTGTTGTTAGGGTGAGTGGCTACGATGGTGTGAGTTGGGTTAGTTTGTGGTCTGGGGATGGAGGGGGTTTGTTAGATCAGCGGGTCCCAATGATATGACACATGAACGAACACAGACATATTGAGGTACACACACAGGCATTAGATGGGTTAGGTACATATATGCACATATATATGTGTGTGTGTGTATACATATATAAAAAAATATACACCTATATATATATATATATATATATATATATATAATACATATACACATATATGTAGATGTAAAAACATGCAGCCAGTTCCTCATGCATGCAACCACTGGCAAAGAGGACACAGTAAATACAAAAGAAATGAGGAAAGGGTGAATCAGTTGCAATATGGAGAACATGCAGTGGCAGATTAAAAGACTGAAAATCCAAAGAAGAAAAAGAAAGACAGGGCCAGGAGGGAGCTCTCTATCCATTTGATGGACTCAGCAGAGAGGGGAAGGTATTCTGAATCCCGCCATGCAGGGAGGGGGTGGCTCGCCATTTGCGTGCAGGTGAGGGATGAGCCGATCAGTACACTCCTACATGTCAATCACAGAGAGATGGGGTGAAAAAAACGGTAGAGGGGGGGGGGGGAATTAAAAAAAAAGAAAAGTGGTTGGCAAGGAGGGGAGAGGGGGCGGGGGCTTTTTAAGCGTAAAAGATTACAAACCGCATTTATCCTTTTAGTGGTTTAGTTTTTGAAGTCTATGGTTCGAAAAAGGAAATAGACACGGGGAAAACCCAAACTAAGAAACAATTAGAATGATATCTACCGAACAATGGAGTTTGTTTACCATAGCGTGTCCAATGCCTGAGTGCTTTGTAGGAGAGGGGGAGAAAGGAAAGCAAAAAACTGTGAACAGAACAACTTTGGGAACAAAAAAAGGAAAAGCTAGAAAGCCTCTGCTGTGGTTTGTAGGCTGGTTGGAGTGGTTTCGCTAAGGAGAAGGGCACAGGTTAGGGTTAGTAGAATGAATCATTCCATGGATGGTGGTTAGTTAGTTTCACTAGCAGGTTAGTAAAGTTAGTAGTCAAGTTAGTACAAACAGGCAAACGGTAGAGGCGGGGCACAGGTGGGTTACAAGCACCGGAGTGCTAGTGACCCTCAATGTTCTGTAGTTCACTCTCGCTCTCATTCATTCACCCTCTCACACACTCGCTCACACGATTGAAAAATCACTCACCTAGAGCTGAAAGCAGTGCTGGTCTGGTGGTTAACCCACTGTAAACTAAGACCTCAGGTATTTTCTTCCTATCACAGCATCACTGCGGATGGACAACAGACCACTGACCGCTTCTACATTGATTTGTTTCTTGCCGCGGACAAAAGTCGTTTCTGCTGCCCGCTGCCCCCGAAACATCTGCAGCAGTCACTGTGGTTCACCAAAGTCAGGTGCAACACCGAAACTATTAACCGAGATAGCTAACAACCATTTTCCTTTTTGACTGATTTACTGAGAGTAGTAATAGTTTAGTCTACAAAAATGGAAAATAGACCAATTGCCAAAGCTCAAGTTTTCTACATTCTCCTGGAAATCCTTATAAGAGACGAGGTGCAAACAAAGAATTTGTTGCCAGTTAATCATCCACCGATTTCCAATAATTTATTCTCTTACTGAAATCCAAGCAAGCTTGCATCCATTCCTTAATCTACGACTTGTAGTATTTTCGTCCCCCCCCCCAGTGACCCTTCACGTCGTCTTCAGGGCCTATCAATATCCTTTTACACCTCCCGTTTGCTCGCTCGCTCGCTCGCTCGCTCGCTCACTCCTCCACCTCCTGTCTGTCTGGTTACCTGTCTCAGGTTGCGGGTGACCTTGACGTCGTGCCAGGCGTTGTCGTTGAACTTGCCGTTGACGGGCTCCACCAAGGCCTCGAAGGCCCCGGAGCCGAGGTTGATTACAAGCGACACGGCCCCGTTCTTCAGCGCCAGGTTGACGTAGTCGGCTGACTTGCCGGTGTGGAGCATCAGGCCGTTGCGTTGCAGCGTCTTGAACGAGAGCGTGATTTCATCGCTGCTGGACTGGATGGGGTTGGGCGACAAGTCGTAGCAAAAATACTCAGAGCCCTTGAAGGTGGCGACGTACTCCTCGCGAGCTGAGACAGAAAAGGGAGAGGGGAGGAAGAACAGGGAAGTGTGGAGCCGTTACACTTTTGTTAAACATTATTATAATGATGGCTACAACATCCAAGCTACATTGTTTCTTCCCACACTGCTCAAAGATGATAAAATGGTGGGTGTTCATCAGAGCCAGCCGAGTCAAACAAAGCTCTGCGGGGCCTGGTTAAATTTGATTTGGATGCGCGGGACAACGCATATTGTTCAAGATGCTGAAAAATTGTCAAGCAAAGCCTCACTGATGCCAGCACTCGGAAAAAAAACACTTCCTTCCATACCTCTAATCGTACATGGAGCGGTGTGTAAATATGCTTTGATCACTCGTGTGGGTTGGAGATTAAACAGTGTGGATGTGAGAGAGACAGAAGTGAGTCTGCAGCGTTCCAAAGTGATTTTGAAACCTGCCAGCCTCCCTTGTGAGCGTTTCCGCCGGTAAGAAGAATGTGTGCGTTTAGCAGTAGAGGTCGGAAGGGTTTCGATGGAGCGTCGTGGTAGCCGAAGCAGGTGCGATTGGCCCATTACAATTCAGAATAAGAAGCAGAAAGCCAATGGCTACTTACCTTGCACACACCGAGCGACCCCCAAGGACACTAGACCAAGGTTTTGCAATCCATCATCCTTAAGCTCACACACTCTTATCTACTCTCTCACGGCTACTCACACAGCAATGCAAAGCCGTACATGCAAGCCAGCAGAGGAACAAATCTGCGCACACGCCTTCCTGAAAAAAATGATCATATTTGTGCTGGCATGCAAGCAGGGGCGACATCATCTTTCTCTTTCACCCCGCATCCGCCTCCCCCGCCCGAACATCAACCTCCCTCCGCATATCCGCTGTAGGGTTAATCCCTCACCACCATCCCCATGGTTCTCACACCTCCCGACAAGTTTCACGCCGCCGTTCACGGCGCGCACGTCGACTTGCCCTCCTTTTTTCTCTGCTCCGTGGAGCCTCCGGCACAAACTTGTGGTTCACGATAATGAGTAGAACCCGAGGGGGATTTAACACGCACCAGCTAGGTCAGGCTGGAGATGACAGACACTTGGTGAGAGAGAGAGAGAGGGGGGGAGAGAGGGGGTAGGGGGGGGAAGTAATGAATAGACTGAAGTGTAATAGGTTATTAAGGTAGTGAGAGGCAGAGAGGAGAGCGCTGGAATGGAATTGGCCGCACTTGAGTGAATATAACACAGAGAGAATAATGAGAAGGAAAAAGTGAGAATGTATCACAATTCAAAGAGCGATCGCGGCGAATTGACTTTTTTTTTTTTTTTTTTTGGAAGAATAAAATGCTTGTGAATGCCAGTATATGAGCGAGAAACAACAAGTTGCATGCCAGCATGTGTGTGAGTTCCCCCTAGTGTGCGAAGCCTTCCCTCCCAGCATGTTAATTAAGTGTGTGCGTGTGTGTGTGGGTGCATGCATGCCTCAAAAAAAATATATAGGCTTTTTTATGTGTGCATGAAATGTGTGGCAGGGGTGTGGGTGGGTGCTGGTCTCTGTAAATATTGGTGTATTGCTGTCAGAAAAGCTATTACTCAGGGCCTCGGGCTAGTCTTTACTAAGAGGAACGAGAGCGAGGAGACGGAGGGGGACGCGAAAACACACACACACACACACACACACACACACACACACACACACACACACACACACACAAACACGCCCAAACAGAAAGAACAGCCACAAACGCTAACAGAATCTCAGCGACACACACATGGAGACACGTAGACGGATGTAGATAAGGCGGCGCGGTGAGCCACGTTGTTCACAATGGGAACACACGCAGCCGTCCGGCAGCATTCTGCCGGTGATTTACGGAGGCGCCATTAGGTTTCAGTGTGCTGCTCCGCCATTCTGTTGCTAATTTACAGGCGTGTCATTAGACCCGACAGGAGCACATAAAGCATCTGCATCGATCTGGACGCTGTGGCCCGCAACAACAACAACACACACACACACACACACACACACATATGCCATCTACACAACGGAGAACATATGTTGTGCATGCATGTGTTAAGGTGTGCGGACACGCCTTAACACATGCATGCACAGATATATGCACGGACACGCCCGCAGTCTGAGGTGGCCCGGATGGAGTGCTTGTGTTGCAGCTCAGATTAATGGAGTAAGTCAGTATTAGCTCAACGTAAACAGTGAGACAGACACTGACACACACACACACACACACACACACACACCACACGTCACACTTCATCCTGTGGAGAGCACTGTCGATCAAAGCGGGCCAGCGGGGCGGCGAAGGAATGCAGAGAAGGGGAAGAGAAAAATAGGAGGAAAGAGGAAATCGCTCAGGCTAATTTCCTTTGGAAGGATTGAAGCGCGAGCATCTTGTGCTGTACGTGGCCCTCGTCATTATCTTTTGTAGTTCTCGTGGGCCGATTGTCGTGAGGGAAATGACTGACTATAAATGTTTGTTCAGGAAAAGGGATTCTCTCAAGCTAAGTTATTTCCTCTCAGGCGGATATCGGAAAGCTACTTATTGTGTTTGTTGGTTGTCTGACTTTATAGAGGTTGTGTGGGAGGTCTGAGCCTGGTACTAGTTGATTGACAAGGCCTGTAAAAATCAATTGACTGTCAATTCTAAAGCAAAAGCATTAGCTATTTGTCAACTCAAGCATTTGAAATATTTTGAGTTTTGAGTGGTAGATATATTTCCCACAATTGTTAAAAAAAAAAGATTTCGGACTGCATGCCAAAATGATAAATATATATTGTTTGATACAATCCTGATTTATTCAGTATTTTCTGTCATTTGTTTGCAATTTTGAGCAAACCTTATACTTAGTTTTACTGAATGTATGGTAATGTGTGGTAAAACGTTTTTCTTTATCCTAACTCTCTCTTGATCTTATTGAGACAATCTAATAAAATTAAGCAGCAATGGAAATAAAGGAAGGAATAGAAAGCAGGAGGAATGAATTACCAGGAAATTGTGCATGGAACCAGTACAGAAAGAAGAAATAACTAAATAACCAAAGCCAAAAAATTAAAGATGGAAGAGGATTGACATTATAATTTGAAGTCAATGATTATAGTACTGTAATAAATAAGCAGCATGTGGAGAGGCAGGAGGGAGAGAGTGAATAAGTGATCTGATGGTTGCTGCTGCTGGGACCAGCTGGAACCCTCCCGCCTCTCCGACTATCAAACACACATCACTCAGATTGCTCTGTGGGCTTGGGTGCATAAGTGTGTGTGTGTGTGTGTGTGTGAGGGGGGGGGGGGGGGTGTTCATCATATGGCTTTGTTCCTTCTCATGAGTTTCCTCCTCAACATTTGAAATACTAATGAATAATTTCCATGGCAACCGTGTGTTACAGGGGCTCAGGAAATGTGAATTTGTTCGTGCATGTGGGTTTCAGGGAAAAGAGATGGAGAAGGAGGGCGGGAGAGAGAGAGAGAGAGAGAGAGAGAGAGAGAGAGAGAGAGAGAGAGAGAGAGAGAGAGAGAGAGAGAGAGAGAGAGAGAGAGAGAAAGAGTGATTGAGTGAACGGTACATTATCATGGACAGCTGTACTGAATCAAAATGGCGGATGGAGGCTGGGAGCACATCAGGGGAGCCTACATTATACAGCACCTGATAGAGGGAGCAGGGTGGAAAAGATGCAGGGAGAAAAAAGGGAAAGACGCACAAGGGAGACTTTGAAAGGGAAAAGGATTCAAAAAAGGGGGAGACTGAGAGACTCATTGAGATGGGTGACACAAAATGGTAGAGAAAGAGGTGGAGGCGTGGACAGAGAGACAAGGAAAGGGAGTGGCGCAGAGCGAGGGATGGATGGCTAAAGAGGGCGAAGGAGAGAAAAATGCTGGGGTATCTAAATCCTAGTGTAGCAAGCCTCAATCATGGCAGCCCTGTCATTCTGGAGATAGCACATTGCAATTCCCCTGCACCTCGTTTTTAGCCCACCATGCATTTCTGCTATCAGCTCCTCTCAGACGGTCCACACACGCAAATGCACACGCACCCACGCACACAAACACGCACAGAATAAACCCAGGCATCCAGCATGAAGGCATCTCTCCGTATTAACAGACAGGTGGATTAACCGTGCGCTCATACGCTGAACAGATAGATGACCAGCGTGAGAAATGTATGCAAATGCATGCTAACATATGCATAGTTTCTAAATTAAGTGAAAGTGTGGAAATCCACACAGCCAAGTTCACTAAAGACTTTATCCATCTCTATTCGGTGATATACAGCCTGTGGCGTTGAAGCAATTGCGCTATCACATCACAGCCAAGGGAGCAATACTGTAGGGGAGGATATTACTGTCACCACACCAGTGATTGGCTGCCTGCAACGTTGACCTCTCCTTCCGTGTTTTGCTGTTGTTATAGTAAATTAAAGGCATTTATCTATTATTATTTATTTTATTTCAACTTAAAACACACCCCTTGACAATTGTCAATTGTTCTAATCATCTACTGGTTCATTGTTTGATTAATTGATTAATCGTGTTAGCTGGAAACAACACATTTTTGCCTTTTTCCTTGAAATTGAAAATCAATGTACCAATTATCAAGGTAGTTCATTTTCGGTTTCAACAAAAGAATATTCAACACACAGTTGTGAAAAATGCCTGTTACAGTTTCAGATTTCACTGTGGTGTCCTTAAAGCAAAAATAGGTTGAATTCCCAGTAATAAAGAAAAAAAGCCTTTCTTTCTGGGTAAAAATATATTAAAGCTAAAATTGCTTTTGAGCAGATATGTTTTTTTTCTAAGTGAACTGGACACAAATATAACATAACTTAATAACATCTTACATTCTAAATCCCTTTATTTTTTATAATTTCATTTTCAGGAAAAAACAATGAACAGCCCACTTCCTGCCACTGTGTTCTCTGGTTATTTCTTGTCCTAATTTTGATCTTTTATCTTTTTTCTAATCTCCCTCTCTGTCTAGCTTGAATTCGGCCTTCTCTCTGGTACCCAGGGAAACCATCTTGTTTCCATGACAATGACTGCAGGCAGAACAGTGTATCTGTCTTCTGCTGGATAGGATCAGAGTCAGTTTCATCAATGTTAGACACACACACACACACACACACAAACACACACACACACACACACACACATGCACACATAGGCTTGCACACAAACACATGTACATTACGGGACATATGCTTGGAGAAGACTATAAAGCGCTGACAGCAAAACTCACACAGATGTGCATGCATGTAAATCCACACACACAATGTAGTATACATTTTAACAAATTCCACTTGTCGTAGTTACTACAGACAAGCACCACAAGTAAACTATGCGTGTGCATGCGTGTGCGTATGTGTGTGTGTGTGTGTGTGTTTCATTGTTTTTCTGTTTGTTCTCGTTTTGGCAAACTAAAAAGAAATGAACTTCAAATGCCAGATGGGGTACTGGAGTGAATCGCCAATTGGGCCACTACTCTCGACACTTGCACAGACACAATGGAAGGAGTTGGAACAGGTAGGAGACAATTGGAGCACCAACTTGTTTTCCTTCCTTCTTTTTCTAAAAAGGTTGTGAATGTGTGTGTGTGTGTGTGTGTGTGTGTGTGTGTGTGAGCGTGAGGTATCTGCATCACTCATGAATACCATCCTGGCTAATGTGAGACCGTGTCAAGTCGAGCCCAAGGAGAGATGAAGCACCCCTACCGAGAAACGCTGCAGCCTTATCTCCCTTCCTGTCTCCTTCAGCGTCTGCGACCTTCTCTTTCCACCTCTCCTTTCCCACTTTGTTAAACAGGCTCCTATCTTTCCTCACCATCGCTTTTCTACACTCCTTTACCCTACCCAACCCAAGCCTCTCCTCCCGCACCCCATTACACACTTGAAGCAAGTCTCCGCTCTATCTTTTTTCCCTTCATCCTCTGCAAATAGGGAGTCCGTTTGATGTCTTTATTTTTAGGGCGATCACAGGGCGCATCGGCTTTGGGTTCTTCCTATTAGCGTTGAAGCGAATGCGCGACTACGTTAGCGCAAACAGGATGGTAATGGCACACAATTACCCATAAATGTATACATTTACTATTGGGATTGCTTCACATTTCTGTAACTGTGCATCTCCCTGATAATGTGAGGGTTAGAGCTCGATGTGCGTTCCTGTGGCTTTCATTACAAGAGCTGCATCGGTGTTTGGCATTAATAAGTGTTGTAGTTCATAACCGTAATGGCCGTTGGTAGCTGAGAGTAGATTTAGATTTAGTCTCATTAGTGCAAAGAGTATATCCAGAAGAATGATGCATTTTGCAGTAAAACCGTTGTAGCAATTGCTTTTTCTACTGATGGCCAGAGGGGGCACAAAACTGTTTTTTTTTATTATTCACAGCTCAAGATGAGGCCATCAGGAGCCAAATTCATGCCAGTCAGACAGGCTGGCGGCCAATCACCAGACACTTGCCTCTTAACAGCCATACGCACATATGTGTGAGCAGTACTGAACACCACACCAAATTATAACTGGCATTTTTCTATAATCCTTGGGATTTAATAAACAAAACAATAAGCGTCCTGGAAAATAATGAGCAGATTACAGGTGAATGTTTTGAGCATTTTTCAATTTACATTTCTGTTGATGAATTTCTCCTAATAATCCACACCTTAATTGAGAGAACAAATGTATAAAAATAAACAATAATAATAATTAACAATCATTTCAATTACGCAAATCTCTTTTCTAAATTGCGTTCAGGGCCTGCACTTATTATTAGAACCGTATGATCATGATGAGTAAGAGGTATAGGAGACAAGCTGTACTTTGCTGCTACTGACTGCTTCCTCTTGCCTTGGCGTATGCTACCGCGCCCCAACCCCACATATGCTGGAGTCAGCACGACGCCCGGCCTCTGCCTGTGTCTAAGTGTGTGCGTGTGTGTTATTGTTACATTCAGCACGCTCATGTGTATATCCGGGTGAGAACAAAAAACGAGGCGGAGGCTCGAAACAAAAGAGTGTGACGCTCAACATGTGAATGCGAGTGTTGCGGACTGTGCGTGTGCGCCGTGAGAGAATGTTTCAAAATGAACCACTTTGATTGCCAACGCTTTATGAGTCACGAGTGATGACTCACGATCCACCTCCCCTGAACATATATAGACTCACGCATTCACGCGCACCTCGCTCGCTGTCCTGCCTTCATCCACTGACCCTAAAGAATATGTGCAGGCAGCCTTACTCATGCATATTTACACTGAGCACACACTCCCTCACCTACTCAACGGGCGCTCTCTAAAGGTTATTGTGTGTGTGTGTGTGTGTGTGTGTCAGTTTGTCCACCCGTTAACGTAAGTGCGTGTGTAAAGGTCACTTCAAGCGAGGCTAACCACTTGTATATGCCGCGCACAGATTGTTGGATTGATATTGAGAACACTTGGATATTCAGACAAACAGTTGTTATTATCCGAACAACCCGCCTCCCAGTTTAAAATTATTATGTAAAAATCACAAACAAGCATTGCTGCCAATTACGTCCAAGAGCTGCTCTTCAATGCTTCCAGAACCAAAAATCACTCATTCACCCTTCACTGCTTATTCTTGGCCAGACAGAGAGGAGAGAAAGGGCAGAATCTGCTTCTTGACTTTAAGCACATTTTCCCACCAGATTATTGCTGCTCAATACTTTTACATTTAAAAAAAAAAAATCCATTTTCCCCTCTTCCTTTGGCTGCCCGATACTTATGAAAATCCAATTTGGCTCCCTCTTTTCTTTCTTCCCTCCACATTTCACACATATTTCACCCACTCAAAGTGATTAGTGATCTGTAGGTATCGTTTCCAGGGAGAATGATAGCTATGTTTTATGAAGGAGGGGAAAGGTCCAGTGCTTCCCATCAGGACTGCTGTCCCTTTGCAGAATGACTGGGCGCGGGGGCAGACGGGAGCACCGCTGTCCTTTTGCAGATACAGGCAGTTTCTCCACATCACAGAGGAGGAGACGACTCACTTTATCTCCCCCTCGCTTCCTTCTTCCCTCTCCACTCGCTCTATCATTCATTTCTTTAGCCCTTCTCTCAAAGGCACCGCTTCCTTCTCTGAATTTCTTACGCACACGCACGCACATGCACGGACACACACACACACACACACACACACACACACATGGTCCTCCCTCTCAAAGAAACTCATTTCAGCTTTGCGGGCTCCTCAAAAAGCCTCTTTACGCTGAGCTAACCTAAGCTAGGCTTCGTCTGCACCGTTTGACAGCCTTTACTCCTCAGTATGCAGAGCGAAAACACACACTGGCACAAACACACACACACGCACGCAGCTTATCCACGAGTACAGTTTGTGAAAAAGACTTCAAAGGTTTAAAAAATAGATTAAGTGACAATAATCAGCCAGAGTCCTAGATACAGTCTCTCACGATCTGAATATCCGTCATAGTGAGGGCACACACTACACATAATGACGCTGAATACATTGTGTAATAATGCTGAAAACATATGTTAATACATGCCAGTCCTTAAGTGGGTGATTTAAAATGTCGAGCATAAGCCATATGAAGCAATTAAATTTTCCCTGCCACCTGGATGATTCATGCCAGGCGTTTCAGGCAGAAACTTCAGCATTAGGAGCTTATTAGGCAATCAAAACATAACAATGCTCAGATAGACCTGTCAGAATTCAGATGCCTCAGTGTGATAGGTGGACGCAGACATCATTTGTGCTCTTTTCACAATATTTCTATCCTCAAGCTTGGGTGAGCATTTCATTAAATATTCAGCAAATACACGGCGGCCCTGTCACAATGGGAAACAGCCGCCATCATGTCCTCTCTCACCCAATCAAAAAGCACAATAGACGCAGATCAGCCTGTCCCGGTCAGGCCTGTCTTTAAGTGGGTCAATCAGTGTATTCATCAGCGTCATGCAGAGCCGAACGATCCAGCAGCACCTACCTTCAGATTTTGAAAAGCGCCGTAGGCCGCAGCGCCGATTCGTTCGCACATATGCACGCACGCTTAAGTATGAGCACGCTCCCACACACATGCGCCAACAGCTTACCTTACCAATTTAATGGCAATCAAAAGTGAGAACTCAAAGCACAGTGGCTCTGCTTTACTGTACATACATTTAGCTTTGAAAACAACCCGGAAAAGGCCCTTGCTCATACACATGAAAAAATAATCAGGAAAGGGGTGTATGGGATACCATACACCCCTTTCCTGATTATTTTTTACCAAACAGCAAATTTTTTTTTACCAAACAGCGAAAAAGAGGGTTGGAACAAAGAAGGTCGAAGGGAGAAAGAGGGCAAGAGAAGAGAGGTGGCATCGTAAGTTTTGTTAATTATTGAACAAAAAGAGCCCACGTCAGAACATGGACACTTGTTTGAGGTTATTAAAAACACTGGGACAACTTGGAGGTTGAGGTATACTGAGAACGCCTACGGACACAGGAACTTCTGATCAGAATCACACATGCTAGCCAATGTATGAACAAGAGCCCATGTGAGGACCAGCGACAGCAGAGCATGACATGCAGGAAGCCGATAAAAGCAACGGATGAACGTGAAAAACTGCCACCGTCATTGATTCGAAACATGATGTAAAAGCGCGAATGCACACATAGGTATGCATCATGCACACTCCCATTCCCTCAGTCACGGAAATGAAGTGAAGTGGAAGAGTAAAGACCAATGCAAACCATCCATGGAGTCAGTCGGTCAGTCGGCCCATTGCTCCATTTCCGTGACCTGGAGCCCTGCCCCAGGTAACCCGGCCAAGCAACGCCAAACCCTCCCATTAGCCCCTCCCACATCAGCAGCCATGATTATAATGTCCCAGCAGAAGTTGCTCTCAGGCTCATCATCACTCTCTAAATATAATATAAAATAAAAATATTTGTAATGCCAGATTTAATTTATCATTAAGAAATTGCTCCACTGCAAATACCTAAATCGTCCATTTCCGTTTAAACTAAAACTGAAGTTCTAGACGGGAACACGTTTTCAAGAGATCTCAATTTCAGAAAAAAAAGGAAAAAAGACTGACCTTGGAGAGCCTAGAGAGTCAACTTCCTCCTGCACCAGGTGGTGATGAAGTGGGGGCGGGATACAGGGAGTGTGTGTGAGTGTGGGGGTGAGGAGGTGGGAGGGGTGTGGGGGGTGGGAGGGGTGTGGGGGGTGGGAGGGGTATAGCAGAAGACAACAGGAAGTGAGGTAAGAAGAGGCCATACCTTGGTCGCCAATCATCAGGTGTGCCAGACCTTAAAGGAAGACAAGAGCACAGTCAGCACAGCAAAGGATCATGGGGTGTGAGGTGTGTGTGTGTGTGTGTGTGTGTGCGCATGCGTGCGTGTATTTGTGTGTGCATATATGTGTTTTGTGATACAGGAGTTAGTCAATGACATGCTGGTGAAGGCTTGAGTCTTCGGCATAAAGGTGTGCTTGCATGTGTGTGTACAAGTCCTCTAAATTATTGAAAATGTCTAAAAGAACTTGCTTACTCATCCTCCGCTGGGATCCTGTGTACGACCAGGTACGCACACAGACGTCTGCACACAACCAGTACAGTGTTTGAGTGGTCCTACGGTTTGTCTTTGTAAGCTCAAGGCAAGAGCCGCTTCAAATGATCGCACATGGGCTGTGGAACTTACCAGATGTCAGCAACCAACCCCTACATACCCACACGGACCAACACACATTTACGCTGTCTATCCTGAGCCGTGCTTCCAAAATAGACGAGGTTACGAGAACACAAAGGCCAGAAAGAGTGTAAAGGACAGGGTAGGAAAATTATATCACAAGATAGTGAATTTGAGAATAGTGAATGGGAGAATTTGAGATGTTAAGATGATTATAGAGCTGAAGTTTATTGTTTATACACTTTACAAAAAAAAAATGTTTGAATAAAGCGGAGGGAGACAAACTTAAATATAGACGGACATAGAAGCAAGTGAGAGAAAGACAGATAGATAGACCTACCTGGAGTGTAGTTGTGCTCTGGAAAGGTGTCGTGGGGCGAGGAGAGAGAGAGACAGACATTCATTAACATGCATGCCAAGCCCTCGGGTTACCAGGGCTACTTACTGTACATGCACACCCGTCCAAGGTTACCGTGGTAACATACTGTACATGCAAAATCCACACAAACGTCACAATGGATACCATGCTGGACTGGTAGCCAAAACTGAGGTTTGTCTTTGGATCTATTTGTTTACGCACACAGCTGCATTTTAAATGAATGCACAATCTCTCGCTATGACTCCACATGTGTTACATGAGGGCACACACACATACCCACCCACACTTGTAGATGGAGGAGGTGTGGGCGAAAATATACTTTCCTACCTGTATGTTTGGATCGTAGAGCCGTTTACCCCAGAACTTACCTTGCAGCCGCTTCCCCTGCCCAGAACACCCCGACAGACATCATGCAACAGACGCACACGCACTGAAACACGCAGTCTCACTCTCTGTGTCCTTCACGAATACATTGTCAAGCAAACATTCACCTACATTGAATACAGCAGTAAAATGTGTGTGAATTAGCAGGAAAGTCTAAAGTATGTCGGGATGTATTAGCAGTGCAGGAAGATGAGGGACATGCATGGTTCAATAAAAGGACAGGGTGTGTGTGTGTGTGTGTGTGTTTTGGTTTGCACGTGAATGTCTGCACGCGCATGTAAGTATTCTGAGCTGCGCGCACATCTGGGTGTTTCCTTGCCCCTGCCCTTGTGCTAGTAGCATGGCAGAAACGGGTGGAGCCATAAGCATGCTAGCAGAAATGCGCCCTCAAGGACAACGCGAGCCAGGTCAGACCTAACAAGCCGATTCAGTCTGCCTTCACTGGAGGGCGGAATGGCCTACAGTAACACATTTTTGCATAGCACTGCCCAAACTCTCTTCCCTTTTTCTTAAATTACTTTGATCCACAACTGACAAATTGTTGTGTTTTGGAACCAATGCCCTTTCCTCACATTAGTGTGAAAGATGCAATGAACTGTCTTTCTTTAGAAGAGAAAGGAGACGCTTATAGTATATAAGGGTAATATATTACTTTGCAAAGTCTTTTTGAGCTTGTCACAAATCTGCAAAAGTATGAGTGTGAATAAAGATGGATCATTACGAAAGCCTTGATGATAATGTGTAATTGTAAATGTGTACGGAAACTAAATCTGCCACAGTAAAAATACCCATTTGGTTGTTACCAACACGCATTTTTCATCCAGAGCATACTTATTCTGTATTAAATATTCATAACACTTCTTCTTTTTCTAATATTCAGAGGCTTATAATTTCATTTTACAGCCTTATGATGCAGGTTCAGTAAGGTTGCTGAATTCTAAATAATACCGAGGTACCATGTAAGCGGTAAACCTTAATATCAACTCTGCCTGACTCTTACAAAACCACTACACACACAGACAGGACTCATGTGGTCATAAATGGTGCCTATTTCTAAAGAGGCAGTTATGGTTCAACCGTATACAATCAATTAAATCACAACCCTTTAGATGATCTAGCTGTTAACATTTTTCTATTCATTCAAAGTGGGATTTTTTTTACTAAGCTTTTATTCCCCACTTTCCTTTCCATGCACTTAATTCCTCTTAGTTTCAACCTTTCAATTCTCCTCTCCAAGGCGGGATTTATTATGACATACATAAGTTGGTTACTCACTAGTAGTGATATTCAGGTGTGGATATTAGCGCAACCTGCTGATCCTGTGGTCAAAACAAGAACCAACTGAGCCGTCAGAAAGAAAACGGCACTCCAAATAATTCAAATCGTCCACAAAGAATGCATCATCTGCTCGATTATCCCACCGGACCTCTTTGTGTCTCTGAACTGTTTCTGAGAACGAGGTCCGTAATTGAGAGTTCGGAGATAAAAACAAGGCGTCAGAAACTCTCTTGAGTTTTATTTTGCTGCTCTTTATTTCTGTCTGAAAAGCTGCTTGTTGACTGGACCGTCTCCTTCCCCCGAAACACCTTTCCCGAGCTGTGTCCATAAAGTTTCCGTTAACGGTGAGTAACCGAAGGAACGACACAAAAGAACCCTTTTGAAACAGGTCGTTAAGAAACTCTCACTCTTCGCCATCTCATAAACTCTGCCACAATTTTTATCTGAAATGAAATTTGAAACGGAAAAGCCAATGAAGAATATAAACAGAATTTATTCTTTAATGCTTTATTATTACAGGGAATTACTACCGAATAAAGCACTGCTCCCCTCATGTACCTCCTTTTGACCTGGAACCATTTTAAAAGACTACTATTACCAACACCAGCCACTATGACCACGATAAAGAATATATATTATTCTACCAAGCATCAATCATTATTACAATTGAAATGCGAGTGATGTAGGAACATAAAACCGCCCCTTAAATTGTATAAGTAGCCTCTTGTTGAGCTACAAAGTGCTGGTCCAAAGCAGGTAGTGCATTGTGTCTAGTGAGAACCTCCCATCTAGCCTGCAGAGCTGCACTGCTGTTCGGTGCTTCGTGGTGACGTGAATAATGGTGGAGCCTGAATGCCGAGTGAACATGTTGCTCCATGTGTTTGCATGTTTGTGTTACATTTGTTTGAGGATGTGTGTGCGCGCGTGTGTGTGTGTGTGTGTGTGTATGTGTGTGTGTTTGTGTGTGTCAGTGCTGCCTGTGGCTCCCAATGTGCACCAACAAGCAGCGGGGGAAATAAAAAACGCAGGGTGGATCAGACCGACTCGGATCACGGGAAAGTCTCAGCGCAGTTGCTGAATGGAGGGGATCAATCACGGGCAATGTATGGACACACTCCGCCTGCAGAAGGGAGAGGCAAGGCTGCAAACAACAGTTTTTTATCCTTGATAAATCTGTCAATGATTCAGATTCATCAATTGATTGTCTTAGTCTATGAAACATCCTAAATATGATTGATTGTTCCTGGCTAATTCCCGGAGCAAAAGGTGCGGTCTTCAACTCACTGTCTGGTCTGACCAACAGTCCAAAACCCAAAGTTGCTTTATATACAATTATACAAGAAGAGCGGCCAATCCTCCCACTTTACAAGCTTAAGCTATGGATTTTTCACAAAATGCACTCTATGGATCATTTTGTCAGTTGTGATTTCCTTTCAAAATCTCAAAAGCTTGTCTTACTTGACCATCAGTCCTATACCCAAATATATTCACTTTACCATCATATATGGTGATGACAAAGTAATTAAATTCTCACATTTGATGTAAGCAAATATTTGGCATTTGTCCATGAACTATTTCTCTTGAGGAACTCATTGATGAATTGACAAATTATTGATGCTATACTTAATGCATTAAGAACTCATTTCAGCACTACTGAGCGGAAAGCGCCAGCTACCCTTTCCACCTGCTTGGAAAACGAAGACCAGCGCGGTCAATGTGCTCGTTATCACCTTTAGGATGCCTCAACATACAAACACACACACACACATGCACACACACACACTCATCCCTTCAAGCATGTAAATACGGAAAAGCAGCCCGACAGACATGAAGCCTGAAGTCGCTGTTGACAGCAATGAGCTGAGAAATTAGGTGTGGGGATGGTTTGAAGAGCAAGGACGGAGAAAACACTCATGAGGTCTGCCTATTAGTCCTGTCTCCATGGCAACCAAAGCAATCTAACTCGCCACTAAATGCTACAGTGTAATATGGTGGGGGGCTGAAGGGAAGTGTGATGCTGACAGCGCTGTCGGGTGAGGTGTGAGGTCAAGTCGGTTACAAAGGGTGCCATGCCAATTGGCCTAGCCATGGCACCCTTTGCATTTGCGTCAACAAAATATCAATTACTGAGGCAAAGCTGGAAAGGATCTTTGGCATTGATAAAGAGGAAATGAATAAAAACACACACAGGAGCTTTAAGCACTATTGATTGCAAATTTGATCTGGGATGAACTGAGGCAAATCTGATGACGCACGCAACTAAGCAGCGGGGAGTGAGCGCATTTTACATTACTGGCCATAGCAAGGTAGCTGAGTTCATTAAGCAGCTGCTTTGCCTTTGTAATGGCCGGCATTACAGTGGCCTGTACATTGGCACTTGAATTCACCAGGTTTGTTTGACCCTATTACGGTGTCTTTATTTTGCCTCCATAAGATGACATATTTATTCTCATATCAGTCTGTTTATTGTCACAGTTCTTCATATTTATGTAGTACCACTGACAGGACACTTTGTCTGCTTTTAAAAGGCATAGAACACACACTTTATATTTTACATATTTTACAGGAATGCTCACTCACTCACTCACTCACACACAAACTGAGCATCTTAACAGGCTGAAAGGCTGTTTAAATGAACGGCAGGAGATTGACTGTAAACACTGCATTTCTGCACCCTATGTATTTTCTTTGAGAAGGTCATTTAGAATCAATACCAATCCATTAACACAGGCAGCCAGGTGTCTCCCGTGTGACAACCGCTGATTTCAAGCCCCTTACACTAATTCCAATTAATGTCACTCAACTAGAGCCAACAACCACATCCATACTGGATCTATATGGTTATGTTTTGCCAAATATACACCAACTGAGCCCACCAGGTCTTCAAAGCCGCCAGCCAGGAAAGGTTCAGTGAATTTCAAGAATGTAGAATTAAAATCTCTCCAGCTCTCATCTCCAGCTCCACTAAACTGCACTTCCTGTAGACAGGGCAGGACATTTCCCTTTGTTTAGGAGGCACATCCAAAGATTGGGAGCCATTGGCAGCCATAAAAAAATCTATATCAAAGGCAATCAGGATGCATGTCTCGCACTGTCTGTGCATGCTGCCGTTGCATAACCATCAATTCAAGGGAGCTGTGAAGGTGTGAATGAGAATTAGATGTTTGCAGGTGTTTGAAGTTTATGGTAATTTGAAGGGATTGATCCCCAAAAGTAAGTTTTTGTTTTTTTATATGTGTGCATCTGTAAAGGATGACATGTATATGATGGGTCAGCATGATTCTTGGGCTTACCTTCGCTGCAGTCGTTGCCTTGGAAACCAGTGTCGGCGCAGTCGCAGGCGGCCTGGCCGTTGACCACGCTGCACACCCCGCCGTTCTGGCACTGGTGATCCGGACCACAGCCAGCTGTTACCGTGACGCCCTCTGAGCTCTCCAGCGTCGCCAGAGAGCCGTTGACGCTCACCGTCGTGATCCAGCCACGGAAGGCGGGTTGTTCCCTGACCGACGGGGATGTGAGACGCAAGGGCGAGGAGTGGAGCTCTGGTGTCACCCCGCCCATGTAGGTGGGGCTGAACACTGTCATGTCTCTCCTCTTGCTCTTCACTTCCGCCCATCCCTCCAGTCGTCCGTCGACCTCCAACGAGGTGTTCCTCCAGTCCCGCTTGACACGCACTGCGTGCCAGTGGCCGTCGCTGACCGCCACGCCTGATTGCAGCT